>JAQGAZ010001560.1:0-27450 GCA_034692225.1 Polydesmus complanatus
TCTGATTGGTCGAAAACGCCTCCCACACTAAATCCCTGCTCTCTGATTGGTTGGTGCCACAATTCTATACACTACTTGCTTCAAGTGAAATTATTATATCGTATGCGCATAGAATAGTGCATTACATGTCCTACCTACAGTTTGGTTTAATGACTCGTAATTTTTTTGTTATGATAAATTTGGTAGCGAATATTTTCTTATCGTTGTCAGTGGAGTCTTAAAAGCTCTCAAGTTGTATAGCTAAGATTTCACGAAAATAATAATTTATTTAAAGTTTATATTTTGGTTTATATGAAGTAATAAATCATTTTGATTATGACACACACTCGATAAATTATTAGATTTTTAATACTTTTGTTAGTATCTCTTTATTTAAATCTCGTTTGATTCTGATCTCAATAATAGTTGTTTTACGATGTGACTAAAATCTATGTTACGACTTTCCAAAAGATTAAGTTAAATGAAGAATCAGGCGAATTTATGATCAACTCACGGACACAGTGAGATAACAATACTCTTAACACACTCATTTTAATTTGAAATTAAACCCTTAGTAACGCTCTCGTTTTGCAAGCTTGAAACAATAATTATTATTGATCGGCGTATTTTTACTTATTGATTTGAGATTGGAGCTGAAGATTAGATTTGTCTCTAAGTAGTTTTCGAAAGACTATACCGTACGTATATTATTTGCTCTTCTCTCTGAATAAAAGTTTGTTGTTGAATGAAGCTGAGAATTATTATTGTTCCCTACTTCCAACATACTCGTAGTTGCTATAACTTAAGGTTTGCTCTTAGCTTTTATAAATACAATCCTTTTATATTTATCCATCCATCGTGGTTTTTTTTTGTTTTGAGAAGAGCTCTTAAAATAGTTCTTTCAAAAAGATGTTTTGGGTACAGTGGGAGAAATCGTATTTCGTGTCATATGATTTGCACTATAGCTCGTGTAATATTTAGAGTGAAAGCAAATATTTGTTTCAGTAGGTTATAAATAGATGCTAAAATGCATATTATTATATTTTATTTTTATAGAAACGTTTGTTTAAATTCAAAATGTTTCAATGTGCAAATGTGTGTATGCGCGAGGTTGCAATTATGAATCGAACTTGCATCAATTTCTGCGCACATTATGGCCTATTTTTCAGGAGCAATTATGCATAAACGTGCACTTTGTTTTGCAGAAATTAAGCATAAATATTTCACACTTTTCTTCAGAATACAAAATAATTATTGTTCAGGCAGAGCATTTTTTCTGAAAAAGTCTGCGTGGCGTTTTTACGTTACAATAATTATTATGGAAGATACATTCATTTAATTTACTTTTACGCGTATATAAAAAGTGTAATAATAATAATTATTCGATGGAAGCCAAATTGGAATAGACAGGAATATCCAATCAACTTTTTCTTTTGTTGTTTTTGTCAACAATCTTTCGGAATTGCGGTCCTAGCAAAATGTATGGTATATTTTTAGGAATTGGTTAGCTGCGCGATCGACAACTGTACATAATTCATTTCATCATTGTCAGCATCATCATCATCATTCTAAAAATACAATTTGATTCCAATTTTTATATCTTTATTTTCTTTTTTTTTTTATTTTCATTTTTATTTTCTTTCTCTTTGTCTTTTTCTTATCTCTCTCTTACTTGATGTTTGTCGTTTTAGATTGGTTGGGCATCGCTCGAAAACGATGATAATAAGGATTTGTGTCGAGAAGATATTGATGAGGCTGATTCTCCTAGAGAAATGAAAAAATAAAAAATAGACAAGCACCGTCATTACTACTACAACCAATTCAACTACTGCTACTAGCGCCTATTAAACGTCGCCTAGCAACATAAAACGAAGAAGAAGAAGAAGAAAGATAGAAAAAGTAAAGTATCACTTGAAAAACTCTACCGATTTTCTTTAATCTTTCCTATTTATACTATTTCTTTTTTTATTTTGGATTACTAGTTTTCTTATTGTATCTTTGATGGGTAAAACTGTTATTGTTATGTCTTCTATTTAGATCGGTAGACCTTCGTGTTGTTATATCAGGAGTTCCCCTCTAAAACTTTGGGAACGGACACAAGAAGAAGCCCTATTAATGGATCCTCGCGGTGTTTTTTTCCTGTGGCTTAGCTATTTTTTCTATTCGTAAATCAGTTGGAGATTTCTCAATAATTGTCAGACCCTACTACGACTACTACTTCGGCATTACCCTATTTACTTTCTCTCTCGACGTTTCGTTACGTTTTCCTTATATTTTAGGCCGAGGAAAAAGAAATCTAGAAGGAGGAAGAGGAGGGAGGGGAAAAAAGTCTATCGCGTAAATACAATTCAACTTGGGTCCTACATATTATATAAACTCTTACTAGTTATGGCGCTACGGATTTCCTGATGGCATCGATAAATGCGTGGACACACACGCCAACCCTCCTAACCTAACTGCATCATTTACTTTTTCGCTCTCACTCACCCATTCACTCGCGCGCTCTCTCTCTCTATATATATATAAATATATGCGAGATCTAAAACGATTTCACGGGGATTTTTGCACGAGTAGCCCCGAAAATCGATTCGGACGACCGTAAAACTTTTCTTCTATATATATATATATATTTTTTTTTATGTTACTTGAAAAAAACCTCTATTTTCCACTTCGTGTTTTCCGACTGACCTTTAGCGATGATTCTATTAACGGTTGATTTGAAAACGCGATTTTCCTTATAAAAATTTTAAAAAAAAGTATAGGAAAATTGAAAGGGAGAGATTTTTTTTCGTGGGTTTTTCTTTGGATTGAATAAAAAAAAAAATAATAATAAAGCGACAATGAATTTGACGGTGGCGAATGCTAATACGAGTTGGACGATGGTGGATGAGTCGATGAACCTCAGTTCCACGACGACGACCACGGTTGACGTGAGCATGGAGCAGAACGAATCCATGTGGATGTTAATGACGGCCACTCCCGACATGCGCGAAACCGAGCCTCGGTTCGTCTTGGTCGAAGTGGATATCGCTTGGATCTCGCAACCGCTTTACGGTTATTTCATGCCCTTTCTCCTCATCATCACCATCGTCTCCAACACTCTCATCGTGGTGGTTTTATCTAAAAGACACATGAAAACGCCGACCAATCTCGTCTTGATGGCCATGGCGCTCTCCGATATGTTTACTCTATTATTTCCGGCGCCTTGGATGTTATATTTGTATACGTTAGGTAACTATCGACTGCCGGTGTACCCGGTGACCGCGTGTTATAGCTACTTGTACATGCAAGAGTTATTACCCAACCTATGTCACACGGCGTCCATCTGGCTAACGTTGGCCTTGGCAATCCAGAGATACATCTACGTGTGTCTGCCGCCTTACGCCAGGACCTGGTGCACCATCCCCAAGGTGAAGAAAGGCATTCTCTACGTTTATCTACTCTCCATCCTCCATTTGTCGCCCAGGTTCGTGGACCGCGTCTACCAGGATACGCGAGTGACCCAATTTAACATGACCGAGCAGGTGTACAACAGTGTGGGACCTTTGAACGAGACGGTTATACCGGCGTGTAAAGAAACTTTAGCCAGTTTCGTGATGGAGAGCATCACGCCCAACGTCTACTTTAACCTTTATTTTTGGTTCCGCATCATTTTCGTGCACTTGATCCCGTGTACCATGTTGGTCGTACTCAACGTGCTGCTGTTTAAAGCCATGCGCGAAGCTCAAAAGAAACGCGAACGTTTGTTTAAAGAGAATAAAAAATCCGAGTGTAAGAAATTACGGGATAGTAATTGCACGACTCTCATGTTGATTGTGGTAGTAACGGTCTTCCTGTTCGTCGAAATCCCGGTGGCGGTCGTCACCTTACTCCATACGGTGCAAAGTACTTTTAGTCTGGAATTGTTGAACTACGACGTAGCCAACGTGCTCATTTTATTTACCAATTTTTTTATCATGGTTAGTTATCCCATCAATTTTGCCATTTATTGCGGAATGAGTCGGCAGTTTCGAGAGACGTTCAAAGAGCTTTTTAGCGCCAGTACCGTCAACGCAGCCAAACGAGACGGTTCTTCCAGGTACTCCATGGTTAATGGACCTAAAACTTGCACCAACGAAACCGTTCTTTGACGATTGGTTTAAATAAAGGCAAGAATCAATGTTTCGACTTTTGCTTTAATTTATTTATTTTTTTTTTTTTGATGATGATGATGATAATGAGATATTATTATTATTATTATTGTAGTGGATTATGGGTCCATTATCAAATTTTTAAGGAAACTTTTATTAACTAAAAATACCTAGTGTTCGAGATAATGTTGGGCCAATTTCAGTTGGTTATAAACCAGCAAGTGTAAACATTTCAATTTTTGCATCATTTTACAACGAAGCTTTATAAAGTTTTATTATGTAAAAAATGTTTTGGTAAGTAAAATAATATTACAAAAATTTAAAAAAAACAAGAAGGAAGTAAGTGTTTTTGCCTGTCTGGTTTCTAACATTGCATCTGTAAGCCACTTTGTGGAGGTGACAGATGAAGAATCACAGTTTGTTATTGAATAAATTGGGGCGCAAATGTTGCATTATTCATAATATTATGAGCATAATTTTGAAACAGAGAGTGCAGGTAATCACAAATGCTGCATTTAATGTTTGTTGTAAAATACTGTAAGCTTTGGAACCTACACTGGTAGTATTTGCTGTGGATTAAAATAGACCCACACTCTGATAAACATTTTTAAAATCTCGGTTTTTTAATCCTTTATGTTCCATCTAGGAGTTTTGTTATTAACACTAAAAAAAAAACATTTTTATTTAAATACAGTAATTACATTTTTTTAAAAAAAAGTTACGTAAAACACTTTCTGAGTTTCTCTGCAAAACTGGAATGTTTACACTTGTTGGAACATTTTTTTTATTTTTATGACCAATTGAAAATGGCCAAAATTATTTCAGACACCTTGGTATTATGAGTAAGCTTCAAAAAAGAAGATTTTTATTACGTCGTTGTCATACATATAGTTATATAGATTTTAGCTATTATTATATAAAAAAAAAAGTTGTATTTTATTGTGAGTTTTTGTCGTACTTGTTACTTCAAATATATTAAGAGGTTAATTATCGTTAATTGGAATAAATGATAGTGATAAACGCTTTTACTCTAAAAAAGGAAATTATTATTATTTGCCCAGGCTAATAATCTCAAAAAATTAAATTGTGACCGGGTTTCGGGAAAACGAAACAAAAATTGTTGAATATGGATTAATATCATTGCGGTATTTTCGGTTTTATGATTAAAGTAAATTTTGAGGATCATTTTTTTACTGCTATTTTACTGGCTGGAAATTGAGGGTTTTCGTAATTTATTAAAGCTTTATGCTAAAAAAAAATATGTATATTTCTGTTCCTAAAATAGCAATTTTTTTTTTATAATAGAAATATGTAATATTTTTTACTACGGTATATTTGGAGAGATAAATTTATTCCCAGAAAATGTTACCCAAAATGGACTCAACTGTATATAATACTGTACGAGTATATAAAAAAAAAGTTAGAAAATCAAACAGTCATTCACGTGCTATTTCTTTTCCCTTTTATGTAACAATATTTATTAGCTTTGGTTTTTGCTTGGATATTTATTGCTTGCGAGAAAGTTTATCGAGAAGCAAGAATTCTTCGATTATTACATTTTATTAATGGAAGAAGAAAAAAAAAGCAGTTTATCCCACATTTTTATTTTTAGATTATTTTGTTGATTTCAACAGCTATGAATACGAAGGTTGAAAATATGCTATTTAAGGAATATTAAGGATGCGGTTTGTTTGGTTTTTTTTAGAGTTGATATTAAACCGGCAATCATTTTCTACTTCCAACGACAAAAGTTTGTTTTCCCTCGTTAGTTTTCATTTCCCAAAACTCGTTGCAATTTAAAAAAAAAAAAAAAAAAACAATAGGCCTAGATACAAAATAATTATTATTATGTTTTGTATTTTTTTTTTTTTTTTTAAAAAAAAGTCATATCAAATGACTGAGAATTTCTGAAATTTGTAAAATCTTAGTTGATAGTAAATCGTCATAATTTATCTCCACTGTTTTATTATTATCTTTTTCACGACGGTTCCTTATTTTTTTCCCCTCTTTGAATTAACTCATTTTCTTTTAATTTCTCTTTTTTATTCTATAAAAAAAAAAAATTTTTAATACTCGTAATTTTTGGTAAATATAATATTAAATTTTAATCTAATTTTTTGATCAGAAATTTTATTTATCAGTTGTTATTTTTTTTAAAAAAAATTGTTTAAGTTGGAAATTATTTATTTTTTACTGGGAGAAAAAAGAATATCATTGAAAATACTCAAAAAAAATATTTTTAGCATTTTACAACAACAACAAAACAAAAAACAAGGCTCAAAATGTGGATTTCTATTCTATAATGAAAAAATGTGTAACAAGAAGAAAGCAAAAATGAAAAAGTTGATTTTGATTTACGTTTTGATAACGCCGTCAAAATATGTGCCTTGTATGTGCCTACCGCTGTTATCAAATTACACACACTCTCAACTCGCTTTATATCCGCTACCGTAGTTATTCTTTTAAATCTAACAATACTTAATTAATTCCAACAAAAAAAAATTATACTCGTATATGGTTTAGTATTATTTAATTTTTTTAAATAATATATTATAGGCTATTGTATAATTAATTAATTATTGACTTATCATTTAGATTCTTCTTGTTACATATTTTCGTCAAAGTCAAAAAGCCAATCAAAAGTAAGTGATAAAATTGCACATTGTGTTTTTTAAATTTTCTTTAAAAAATTATTATTTTATAAATATTTCATAAGGATTTTATTACATGTCAAAACACAGTACATATAATTATCATGCAGTATTTTCTATCATTTTGTTTTACTATACAGAAAATCACATTATGCAGTAGTTTGCATTCAAATTTTGCGATGATAATAATTATTATTATAAAAGTTTTTGTTGTTTACTTTTCATTTAGAAATTTAATATTGAATCTCTACTCCTCCCTTTCCATTATATAAAATACTAAATGCTTCTGTTAAATATTCTTTACTAATTAAAACTGTCGAGGAAAAGGCTTAACTAGACATTTTTCTTTAGGCGTTGTTAGATTTGAAAACTTTTCTCATAATATTATTTTATTTCGCGCTATCAATAATAACAGTACATGTACTGAATTGGGGTAAAGCTTATCTGTGACGTTTGTCAGGAGTGGATTTTTCATTAGGCCAGCGCATGATTTGGAATGTGCGTGACATTCCAAATGGTGGCCAGGGGCGCGGAAAGGCATAAATTTATCGGTTTTTCTAAAACATTATTTCAGTCAAATTTTGTTTTCATTCTACTTTGAAAACTTAAAATATTTGGGCTTGAGGCGCAGCAATTTGTTTCTTTTTAAATCCGCTTTAAAGAATAATTGTTTGACAAATTAATGTAAGTGCAAAGACGGGTAAATATTTTTTAAAAGCTCAACGCGCAAATAAAAAGTTTCAACAAAAATCTCAAAAATAATTTGCAAAATAAATTATACTGGAGTATATGGAAGCAAAACATTGCCTTCATAATGAGTCTAAGCCAAATCAAAAAAGACCTTTTGTTTGCAACCTTATTCTTCGAAGAATATTTGATAGGGAATGGCTATATAATATTATTTTTGCAAAATATTTGCTTTCAGCGAAGCTTTAGCTTAAAATCTTCTTACATTGTATAGTTCAATATTTCAGCGTACGAAAATTAGCCTTACGTTGTCAACATGGAGTTTCATGTAGGCTTACAGAGCTTTTTCTCATTAATTTTGCTTAAATTCTCTGGACGACTTTTCAGCCCGAACAGAGAGCTGTATTTCATATTAATACATACTGCTTCTTAAGTTTATTGCTGAAATTTGCAAATTCAGCTGCAAGTCCTCAGATAGACACTATTCAACTGACAGATAGATGCGTAATGCATTTTGTCTCGAGAGTTATAATAAGCGTTAAAATGTAGCTGGATGTCAGTTCAGCAAGGTTTTCATACTGAAATCTCGTGAAAAGAGCCAAGCCTTGAACGAGACAAAATATAATGCATGCTTATACCATGTTACTCTTATTTTGCATAATTTATTTAATGGATTTTGATAAATAATTAAAATTAGCTTTTTTTTTTAATAAAGACATCTTGTGGATAAGACCTAAAACGTAAATTGTAAATAGCAAATTGTAATTCTTTGCTTTAAAAAAAAAACTTTATGAAAATATTTAAATAGTTTTGTCAATAAAACAAGCTACAAATTAATTTATTTCGATTTGTACGAGTATATTCCCAGAGGTTTAAGAGATTAAAAGAAAAATATTGAAATACGTAGGCTTTTTATTTGAAGAGTTGAATTTTCTAGATTGTAGTTTTGTTTACTTTTCTTTACGAAACTTTTGAGTAACATAAAATGAACGTTGCTTACATAATAAATCTTTTTTCGTTGTTTAAAGATCATTTTAATGTTTACTAAAATAATCTCTCTTCAAGTATTTTTTTTCTAGATCATTTTGCGTAGGCCTAAGCATATTGACATTTTTCAACTTTTAATTTATTGCGCGGTTAAAATTATTATTACGAGAGATTTTTAGTTACGCGAAAGCAAAAATATTATACGAGAGTTTAAATTGATCTATAACTCAAAAAAAAAAAAAAAAAGGGAGAATTTTAAAATGACGAGCAAAGAGTCTATTGACATGTTCTTTTCATTCCGAAATTTGTTTGCATTGCGGAACTTTTAAAGTAATAGCGTAGATCGAGCACTCGAAAGCATTATCGAATCTTATTCATCTCTCGTTTCCTGCAGCATGCTACAGCTCTACTGCCGTGCGGGTAATAATATTGCGCTTTAGGCAACCCACCATGCCACTATACGTAAATACAGCAGCGAAAGTTTAGCGATAAAAGAGTTATAAAAGGAGACTTATGCATCGGGCTGCTTCAGCGACGATTATCAAAGTAAACCATCGAAATTTAACGCTTATAAGCTTTGGAATCGGTTTGTCGCGCCAATTTTCTTTCTCTCGCTATCTATTTCTTTCGCTCTCTTTAGAGTCAATTTCTAGAAAAGGAAAGAATAAAAAAAAAAGCATCTTCCATCCACCAAAAAAAAAAAAAAAGAAAAAGTTGAAATCTAGTTCAGTCATCCGGAATTGTAGATTGACCAATCTACGCCAATTCTTCTTCACTTCCTTTTCAAATTTTACTCAAATTGAGAGAGTCGGAGAGAGATCTCTCACACACAATCCATGCAACGCGATATCGAAGCTTAGATTAGATGTTATCGTAACGGTTATTATTTTAAACGAATGCTCGAGAATTCTATCTTAAATCGCTTTTGCATCGAGATAGATAGATACAAAATTACCTCGTCCTATATTATATTATAAGCTCTAACTAATACACTGCATGGTGCTAGTAGTAAAGTTTGGAAAGCTTATATATAGCTGCAATTGAATGGTTAGCGGCAATATAACAAGATATATCTCCTCTATTTTTTATGAATTTTGGCCAAACTTTAAAAAAAAACTTTAGAAGATAGCTTTTCAACTTAAGCTAGGTTCATTCTCTCCACTATTTTTCCACGTATTTGCACGTGAATGAGGGGGATTTGCATGTACAAATGCGGAATTTGTATGCAGCATGAGCAACATTTAAATCTTATTTTTGCTCTAATTGGGCTTAAAAATGCACTTTTGAGGGGCTAATAGATGCTGCAAATACTGTATTTAATTATGACGCAGATAGTTTACCAATATAAATCAAAATTGAATTGCAAAATGAATTGAATTCGATAAACTCAAATTTTTATCCCTAGTTTTGAGAAATGTTCTTTGGTCCTCCTCCTCTTTGAACTTGATAATAAAAAAAGTAACATCTTCGTTGAATACCATAATATTATGTAAGAACATGCATAGCTTGATGAACACAGCAGCAGTCGATGCTCATTAAAGCTCATCCTTTAACTCAAAAAGTAGGAGATATCTTGTTATTGCTGCGAGGCATTCAATATTATTAGTTATTGCACGGCATATTATTTTACGTCTATAGTAGGCCTACGTAAAACTGCACGAAAAACCTATTTTTATTATTTACTTAGTACAGTAGGCCTATTATTATTATTTTTTTTTTAAATAAAAATAACGCAGTAACAGCGTTATAGCCATCGGCGAGATATTAGTCAACCGTATATTAAATTTATATCCGCAATTTAATTTACGCAAATGACGTCGAATTTTGTTAAAAATTTTATTTTCTCAAATTTATTTAAATAATTTTTTTTTTTTTTTTGCAGTATAATAATTATAAATGTATATTTTGAATGGAAAACACTTGCGTTAATTAATTAATTAATAACTGATATTTTAATGAATAAGCTATATCTATTTTTAACAGTTTATGCTAAACTAAATTTTAATTAATTGAGTTTGATGATGGAATTTGTAATTTCACACTGGAAAATAAACAGTTTACCCCAAATTGGGGAGATTGAAATTTATTTCTATTTTTTGAAATTTGTACATTAATTGAGGTTGGTTGTACGCGCGCGCGTTTTAATGAAATTGAAACTGCTAGCCAGTAATTTAAGTAATGGTGGGTTTTTTTTTATATATATACCGGTACTTTAAATTTGGTGGCATTTACCACTTAAACAATATTGGTCATAATGAAAGAATAGAGTTTTTTTTTTTTTTTTTAGTACATTTAATTTAAAAATGCAGACGTCTGGCTGCGCATCGGATTTCAAAGTATAATACAGTACACCATTTTGACAGTAAATGAAATTCAAACAAACTTTACAGACATAAAAATAATAATTAAAAGCGACAGGATTAATAGCATAATAATTATTAAACATTTTTATATTATTATTTTACAGAAAAATTAATATTATTATTATTATTTTTTTTTTTTTGACCATTACTGTCTACGTGATTGTCATACAAAATAAAATCTTTATGAAACGTTTTATTATTATTATTTTTTTTTAATTGTTAAAATTATTTTAACGAGCAAATAACGTAGCCTAATGTTAAATTAACAACACTTTAGGTAAAATTATTTTTTTTTTTTTTAAAAATATTATTTACATCTTGTAAAAAAAAAAATGTGCATTATTTAACGAATCATCACTTTATTTTGTAAAAATAGAAAATTACGAGTGGAAAAAATCATGTAGAATGTAATAACATCGTATATTATTATCTATAAAAAGAGTAATTATTATTGTGCCTCCTCTGACTAATCTTTACGTATGATGATGACATATTGCTCTTGTATTATTAACAATAATTAATTACTTAATGAAAATAGGGTAATTTGAGCGATGTATAATAGTTATACAGTTTTACGACTTGCTTCCTTCCCAAATTCTAGTTAAAAGGAAAGCAACGTGATTTTTGTGTCGTAAATCTGACCTATAACCCTCCCCATTTATATCAAAGTTAATTCGCGATGCAGGAGCTATATACGCGTAATACTACGTAAATGTAATTAGCTGTTTGAAAAGAAAGAAAAAAAAAACAACGTCTACAGCTAATAATCAAAACAAAAGAGTTTAATTAAGAGAGAACCAGTGATATCATCTCCTTAGATTTAAATTATTTCCTACCGGTACCGTACTACTTCCCCCTCCAAACATGTCGTTAATGTCGCGAATATTGTAGAGATGTAAACATCTGGTGAATAATTACGTTGTACATAGACTTTTCATGGTTTTCATTTACCGCACGTACTTACACGCCACGATCTATTGAATTGGAATTTTATTTAACTTATGAGTAAAAAGTCCCGGGTATTGTTTAAGTTGAGCGTGAAATACACGGAATTATTCTCTGGTAAAGAATTATCATTGTTGCAGGCAGAATGATGGCGAATTCAGGTTTACATAATAATTTTATTTGTTTTTATACCGGTACTTGGAAATATTTGAAAAATAATAATTATTTTGAAACTGCATTAACATTTTTGGAAACGCTTATAATAATAATTATTATTAATGTATTTATTATTATTCGTTAAATGTTTCTAATATTATAATATGATTCAATAATTTATTTTGAAATTACCTATATATATTTTTTTTTAAAAAATTTTTAATTGTTTGTTATCAAAATGTATTGTTGTGATGGTCAACCATTTTTTCATCTCGAGCTCTTTTTTGTGACTGAAAAAATATTTGTAAAAGTGTTCGATTTTCAATAAGTTAAAGCCAGCATTGTTTTTTAAAAAAAAAAATCAATGGAAAGTGATGAAATATTTGCGCAATGCGAATTAAAAGTGTGACTTTAATACGAAAATGTTTTTAATATGAAATCACAGCTTTTGACAAATTTTGTCTACGTGCAAATTTTAGTATTTATTATTATTATTGTTCTTTTATCAATATTATAATTTGTATACTTATTTCTTTCGGGTTGTAATGTATTCGCGTTTCTAAAGCCAGAGACTGCATCATCTACAATCTTATTATACAGTACAGTACTTCGTATTTGTAATTTTCATCCATTTAATTTCCTTATTTAAATGCAGTAGGATATTGAGATGGAGTAGTAGAATGAATGAGTAAACAGCTGCCGTTCTAATGTTTGGCAATGACATGTGGTTGACAGGTAAAGGCGCATTGAAAACATTTTTCAGACATTTTAATTTTTATAAATACCATCCGTTAATAGTTTGCTGCACCAGATAAATAAATATTCTAATCAATCCGGCTTGTTAACGACATATTTTGTTGACAAAAAAAAAAAAAAACATAATAAATATTGGGGAAAAACGAGTATGCTTATTCACGTACAGTATATTATTGGCTATGACGTTTGTATATTCGCTATTGCACATATAATTATTATTATTATAAATAGACGCAGTGTTTCAACTGTGCATTATGTTAATAAAAAAAAAAGTTTGGGACAAAAAAAAAACATCATATTTCTCTTTGAATTTAAGGTCTTAAGGTCGATTTTACCAGCATGTAACGTGTAAAAATTACTAATTTCTGTTGCACAATTAATAAACTTAATTTTATATAAAATTTATTTTAAAAATTCAAGAAAAAAAAAAAATACTTTAAAAGTAAAAAAAAAAGTTCAATGAATCAATCAATATTTTTTTTTTATTATTATTTCAGACATTGGAAATCAAAATAAAATCTAAGCATATTTGTTTAGAATAAAGATGGAAAGCGCAAAATATTCAAGTAAGTACCTTACGTTTTTCTTATTTTAAAATTATATTAAGTACTAAATGTTAATAAGAAGGAGAAATCGAAATTAAATGAAGTTTCTTTTCCTGATTCTCATCAACGATAGTTTTCTTCGTAAAAGCAAGTAATGTATCTACAGCGTTCTTATTTCGTGGACACCAATTAATAAAAATTTATGTTGGCCTCGCTATTATAATATTGAATTATTTCAGGAATGATAAATTAAAACAGATTGATTGCTGTTCCTCTTTAATTCAATAATTATAACGTTTTGCTTATCTCAACAATTTTCGTGTGATTTTCTTACCAGAAAAAAATGCTATTGAAAATTTGATGGCATGTTTTTGAGTGACAATTCAAATTATGGGCCACTTCTATAGTGATGTTCAACCGACAAAAAGAATATTTAAAAAAAAAAACACGATTCTAAAATCGGTTTGCTTTTTTTACTTTCGGTTTCAAAGTAACTCGATTCTAAAAACTGCATAACCGATTCTGCAGTACTTTGTAAGCAATACAAGTGTTTCGCGCAGAACTCTTTTATCAAAATGATAATAATTAATTGCACAATCATGCACGATTAAAAATAAATGCATTAAATTTTACCTTTATTTTAATAATAGATTTATAATATAATATTTACGTAAACAATTAAATTATTAAATATTAGTTATTCCTAATTTTTCAGCTTGTTCCAATGATAAAAGTAAGTTGCTATCAAACAGTTCACACCTGATCCAATCAAAACAGATTATTATAAATAAATAATTTATTATAGGTGATAATTGGATGTAACTACTCTACCTTATGGGCATATCTAATGAGTAGAATGGATTTTTCAGCGCGTAATCGCAATAAATTTCGTAAATCTTTTTCAAAAATATCTCCATTCCTCCCTGTTTGGGATCGGCAATCACGATAAACTTGATACCTATAATAATACATAACGTTCGATTAAAGTGTCAAGCAGTACATTTTATTTAAAACAATAGTATTCGTAAAGTTTATTATTACCCGTTAGCGTTTGAAAACAATGCAACCTAAAAGTGTCGGCTTCAAGAACTTCGATTCCAGACGACTTTAATTCAGGTGATAATTGAGATGAGATGGCAAATAACCTTTTTAGAAGTAAAAGGAATACAGTACTTCAGTATTTTAAAAAAAAATGTGTACTAAGATGGATGGGGGATCAAACAATACTTACGAATGAAACATACTAGCTAGAAATATCTTTTCGTTGGTATTTAATTTCGGACGTCCAAATTTCAGACTAATTGGATAATTCTCCTCGTTTTGAATGAGCTCGAAAACATCCCGACCATCTTCCAGCGCTCGCCCAGTTACAGGAGAACCATTTACGGCAAGAAGCGTGTGACCGACTTATACATAAAATCATTTAAATTATCGTAAATACACGTTTAAAAAAGAATTTTTTTACCTTTAACTCCATCTCGTTGCCCAAATGTCACAACGACTCGTTTATTTTGATACTCCAAAACAGGTTCCAATGGGAAACGAAACGTCTTCTCGCATTCCACTCGACTCGTTGTGTTTTCATGTTGATAAATTAAACCACCGGCTTTACTAATTATATAAACACTATAAACTACCATTTTTCTAACAATTTTATTACAGATTTACTTTTAAAATTTTACGTTTTTACCCCAAAAATTATTAATGTTTACATCCGCATCGGCTATATACGTAACGTTGGTTACTTGCGCTACGTAAGGCGCTGCGAGCGCTACTTTTCCGCTTGTCCGTAACCTAAGCGAATGACGTCATATAAATTATTTTGTATAACAATCTGGAGGGAAATAAATAAGTTATTTAAAAACTTAATAAATTAATATTCTAAATTTTCCAGAGTTTTTAAAATACCAAAATATAACTATAAAAAATATAATTAACGAGATGTTTAGTTAGTTGTTCAGGTGTCATCCAGATGTCACTAGTTTCTAGTTAACCTTTGAATACCGGAAGTTGTTTGTTACTCACCTGCGCTAGGTGAGTGTTGTTGTACACCTGAAAGAATGTGCGCTCGCGTTTAGAACGGTTAATTTTTTTTCGTGAATCTACATTATTTTCATTTTCAATTAAATTTAAATATTTTGATATGTAAGGTTGTGTAAAATATTCAACGCCAAGTGAAGATTATAAAGTTTATTAAAAATGGATACTGATGTAAGTAATATTACGTTCTAAAATAATAATCAAATGATTCAACAATTGTTAGGGTGTGTCCTGTGTTTATGCGAAACTCTATAGCGTGGGGTGTGGAAAACTCAACTTGTTGCAGATACAATATTATATTTTATATGGATTTTCTTAGTTTATAATTATAATAAATTCTATTTTGTTTGTATAAAAAGAATATGAAGTAGAATTAGTATTATTGAACAGGTGTTTTTAAATATAAGGCTAATTTCATGAATTCATAAATTTCTTCCTGGTTTCTACCATATAAAAGTTGTAACTTTTAAAAACTGTTCATGTTTAGAATTTTTTAATATTTATTAATAGTTGGTAAATATTTTATTTTAGTCTGGAAGAACGGATAGTTACCGTGTGGCGGTAACACCGACCATACCTGACGATGGTCGAGCAATGGACGGGACAGCTAAAAGTCGAAGGAGACGACCACCTTCGAAAGGTAGTAAGAGCACAGTTGCTGACGAAGTGGATGATTTGAGAGCTACTTTTGAAATGGTATACACATATTTGAATTTTAATTCTGATCGCACGAAGTTTTAATTTCTTTTTATCACTCTTAATCAGGATGAACATAAAATCTCACTCGATGCCTTATTCGCTCGATACGCTACGGATCCGAATATGGTAACTGCTCAAAATAATATACTCTATTTTATTTAAGAAAATATAATAATAATAATTGTAATTTGTTGGAATAGGGTTTGACAGATTTAAGAATAAAAGAAGTTTTTGAAGTATTCGGACCGAACCGTCGAACGCCTGCTCCTAAAGTGCCAGACTGGATAATACTTTGCAAAAATGTTTTTGGAGGATTTTCTCTTTTGATATGGGTAGCAATATGTTTGTGTTGCGTAACTTTCTCAGTACAAAATGAATTGATGGAGAGACCGCCTTATGAAAACGTTCGTTTGATATTACGTTAATAAATTGTATGAAAATTAATTACGATTTTTTTTTTTATTTAAACAGGTAGCTCTTGCAATCATTTTAACTATTATTGTAGTATTAACCGGCGTTTTTTCCTTTATACAAGAAAAAAAGGGCATGAATATGCTGGAGAATCTCTGTAAACCTATCCCTCAGGTAAATAAATAAACATTTTTGTATTTTGTTTTGGAAAATTGACAATAAATTGTTTTTTTCCAGACTGTTAATGTTGTTCGAGAAGGTAAAAGAATGGTCCTCGATTCGGATCAATTGGTAATGGGAGACGTTATTGATATAAAAGCTGGGGATAAAATACCGGCTGATATTCGCATAATATCGTCGCACAACTTTAAAGTTGATAATTCGATGATAAACGGAGTGTTGGAACCTCAAGTGAGATCGCCAGACTTTTCGCACGAAGATCCTTTAGAATCGATGAATATGGTTTATACCACAGCTAACGCGGTTGAAGGTAATTTTTTTTTTATAAAAATACTCTCTTTCTTTTTTCGAAACTTTTGTAATTTCCCCAACTTTTGATTTGCAGGCACTTGTAGGGGAGTAGTTGTGCATACTGGTGATCGTGTTTTGGTAGCTCGACTTTTTACTCAGGTGGAATTTCATTACCCAGAATCGTCATTAATTCGTGAAGTTACTTGCGTGATGCAAACCTTAACTGGAATTGGCCTTCTCGTCGGATTAGTTCTTTTTATTGTGGCTTATGCACTGAGACCATTGTGGTTCGGTTTTCAGTGGTTCGATGCTCTCATTATTTTTGTGGGAATTGTATTGGCCATTGTGCCTGAAGGACTCTTAGCCGTTGTATCGGTAATAGATCATAAATTTATTTATTATTTATCAAGTAATAATAACATTTATTTTTTTTTAACTTTTTAGATAAGCCTTATTTTAACTGCTAATAGGATGTATTCGAAAAATATTGTTGTTAAAAATTTGGATTCAATAGAAACTCTTGGGCGAGTTTCTGCGATTTTAGTTGATAAACGACGAACATTAACCAGCGGCTTGTTAACAGCTTCCCATTTGTGGTTGGACGGACATAAAATAGAAGCAGATTTATCTGAAGGTGAGTTTACGGTGAATTTTGTTTTAAAGAATTATTTATTTATAGAATAATTTTATAATATAAAGATGGAAATAAAGCGCACACCAAAACCGCAATTTACAAAATTTTGTCACGGATTTCTGCCCTATGCAATTCAGCTGAATTTGTCCCCAATCAAGAAAATGTCGCAATTTCTAAAAGGTTAGTTTTTTTTTTTTTATTTTGCGGATTTAAAAATGTGAAGATATACATTGTTTTTTTATGTTTAGGAAAGTCAATGGTGACCAGTATGATTCAGCGTTACTAAAATTAGTTGAGGCTTCTTTTGGTAGTGTTGAAGAAATGCGAAAGCGTAACAAGAAAGTTTGTGAAATACCATTCAACACTACCAATCGATATCAAGTAAAATACTCGCGAATAGTTTGCTCTTTTAAATTTTAATTTTACAAAATGATTTTTTTTAAAGGTCACAATTCACGAAAGCGAAGATTCGGATACGAATTACTTTCTGTATATGAAAGGAGCTCCTGAAATGTTGCTAGATTTCTGTAGTACTATAGTTGTGAACGGACGTGAAGTGGCTTTAGACGACCGATTAAAAGAAACGTTTAGTGCAGCTTGCATTGATTTTGGTTCAATGGGCGAAACTATTTTAGGTAAATTGTTTTCATCATTTTGCTACAAACTCAACAAAACTTGATTAAAATTTTATATTTTTCAGCTTTGTGTGACTACAAGTTGCCTAAGCAAAAGTTTCCTAAAGGTTACCCTTTTGATGCTGAAGATCAAAATTTTCCTTTAATGGGTTTGCGACTTGTTGGATTGATTTCTTTCGCGGACAGTTTGAGGCCAAACATTCCCGATGCTGTTGGCAAATGTCGTACTGCAGGAATTCGAGTAAAGTTTTTAACTTAAAAAAATTGTACTTTTATTAGTTATTTATTTATGTATAAATTAAAAAGGTGGTAATGGTAACTGGTGATCATCCGATCACAGCTAAAGCTTTGGCTAGACAGTGCCGCATATTTACTGACGACAGTAAAACCGTTGAAGATTTGGCAGCCGAACGAGCGGTTAAAATTGACGATGTGTTAACTAGGTAATTAATAATATGCTTGCAATCTTTTAACTTTTTTTGAGTTTTTTTTATTGTTTTATTTATTTAGGGATGCTAATGCTGTGGTTATTCACGGAACGGATTTTAAGGATATGTCCCATGACCATTTAGATTTTCTTTTGCGATCGCATCGCGATGTCATATTTGCTCGTTGCACCGTCCAACAAAAACTTCATATCACCGAAGGATTACAAGCTTTAGGTGGCATTGTGGCCACTACAGGTGTGAATGTCTGTGATGCTCCTGCCTTAAGAAAAGCCCATCTCGGAATTGGTCTCGGTGCAGCTGGAGATGACGTTGCGAAAACAGCTGCTGATCTTATTCTTTTAGATGATAACTTTGCCACAATTGTATCTGGAATTGAAGAAGGTAAGATTTCTTATAGACCGTAATTAAAAATTATAATTAAAATAATTGGTTTTTTTTTCTAGGACGTTTAATTTTTGAAAACTTGAGAAAGTCTGTAGCTTATCTCATTACATCCAATATGCCGGAGGTGTGGCCTTTCTTCTTATTTTTGGTTCTAGGAATACCGCTGCCTTTGGGTGCCTTAACTATCCTGGTTATCGATTTGGGAACTGATATGGTAAATAGCGCTAATTTTTATTTGTGTTTAAGATAATTGAATGTATTTCTCTTTATATATGCGCAGTTGCCAGCTATATCTTTAACTTATGAAAGACCTGAATATGACGTTATGACAGTTAACCCAAGAAATCCTCAGGATAAGCGACTAATAGATTTTAAGTTAGTTCTTTCTTTTTCTGCGTTTTTATTTTGTCATAATTTTAATTAATATATTATTTACAGCGTTATTGACGTACGTAATGGTCAAATCGGAACAATTATGATGATAGCTGGATTTTTCAGTTACATAGTAGTAATGGGCGAAAATGGTTTTTGGATGGAAAATTTGTTGTATAGAAGACGAGCTTGGGACGCTGTCGGAGTAAGCGATATGAGAGATTCCTATGGTCAAGAATGGGTATTTTTTTAAATATTAAAACTTAATTAATGTTTATATATTTTTTTCCTAATACTTTTTTTTCATTTTAAATTAAGACTTACGAAAGGCGCAAATACTTAGAGTGGACTTGTCATTCCGTTTTCTTTATTTCAATTGTTATTTGCCAATGGATTAATTTATTGTGTTGTAAAGGTAGAAATAAATTAATACACCAACAGGGATGCAGGTATAACTTCATTATTATTAACAATTTAAATATTATTTATAACTATTTTTTTTTACTGTGCAATTTTTAGAAATCACGTTCTCACATTTGCTTTCTGTTTTGGAGTTTTATTGTCATTGATTTTATTATATGTCCCAGGCATGGATATGGCGTTCAGATTGATGCCGATCAAGTACGTTCAAATAGTTTGGTGTTTAATGCCATAGCATAATAAATTGTGTTATTTAATTTCAGAATTAATTGGTGGTTTACATCATTACCATTTGCACTGCTAATATTGATGTTCGACGAAGCCAGGATATTTCTAAAAGTTAAGCTTAAGCATAAGGCTTATTTACATTAATATTAACCGCGAGGAAAGATTTTTGTGAGAAGCAAAGAAGATTATACTGTATAGCATTTTTCACGACTACGGTAGACGAAAAGTGTCAGCTCATATTATATCATTCGAATCTCACATTTTCTTTATTTTTATATTCATTTTTTTAACGAGTAGAAAATGTTTTTTGAAGTTTTAGATTTATTATTAATGTACAATTTCTTTATATTATTATTAAGAGCGGAAATTACTTTTTAAATATTTTTACCATTTTTCTACTTGTGCCTAAAGTTAAGGAAATATTTTACTGTAACAATTAACAGTTGGCGTGTGATTTTCACAATTTATAATTTCATATATTTTGAGAATCTCATTAATTTCTAACTTCAGGAATATTGAAGATGAATTTATAAGTTTTCAAGCATGAGTTTTTACATTAATGACAGGTTTTATAACATTCCAAGTGAGTCACGCATTCATTCCTTCATTTTATTTCGTGCAAATATTGAATCTCGTTTCGTAAAACATTTTTTTTTTTTATAGAAGTTTTAATAAAGAAAATTTCCATTTTTGTAAAAAATGCATTTTACAGTTCAAAAGTATTGCGTATTAAATTAGATTTCGGTACAGAATACAGATGCAGCCAACATTTTTCAACTATTCGACGCTTGCGGAGGATGTTCGTGCAAGATTCCCAGAGCCAAATCATTCCATTTCTGATCTTGTTCGCGTAAGGTTTCTTGTGAATTACCATTATCTGGTTCAAGATCTGGAAGCTCCAATACTGGAACATCTATATCGTCGTCAGGTAACTTCTCTTCGCCCCATTTTTTGTCGATTATGTCCATAAGACGACCTTCTCTCACTACTTCACTGTCCATCTTTTTTTCTTAAATCTTTGAAAAAGTTTTTAAACTACATTCATAAAAATAATACATTTCAGTTTCTATTACAATAATTTAGTCTTGTAATTTAGTAAGTTAATACATTACGATAAGCTACAGTCGCTTCTACGGATAGTTCTTGTGAGTTAACCAAGCAGTTCAGCAATAGTCTTGATAACTTTGAATCTTTATTCCTTTCCACCTTAAATTTAAGTATATACAATATTTTAATAAGTGATAAAATTAATCATATAAACTCTTCTTACTTTGTTATTTAACTGTTCCTACAGCCAGCACCAATTCAAACAAGTTAAGCCTGTAAAATCAATAAAAACAGCTGTTTGTCTGACGTTTTCGTGCATCGGGTTTTAGCAAAATCCAATATGGCGACTGCCTGCGTCGATGGAGATCGAATTATAATTATTACGGTTAACTACCGGTAATTATTACTGTATGCTACAACGAAAATTTAAAAATAATGTATAGAAAACTAAAAACTACAGTTAAAGAATATTCATTTCCAATTGCATTAAACTATTAGCTTGTAGTTAAAAATGGGTTTTGTTGAAGATGCTCTTATAATGCTCGTCTCCCAAGTAAGTTAATTTACGGTACATTTTAAAATGTCAATTACTGGTATAGCTATATTTTTCATTTTTATTTGATGTTGGTGTGTATTGTTTTTAATTGACTGTTTTAATATATTCATTTAGATATTTTTCTTCATTGGAGGATGGGTATTTTTTGTTAAACAACTATTTAAAAACTATGAGGTAGTCTACTGACATTTTGCCTATAAAATTATGTCATTATTATTTTAAAATTATAATACTGTATTAAAAACATTATTTAAACGGATATTTTTTTTATATAAATGCAGGTGCATCATTCTCTTGTGCAACTAATGTTTTCTATCACATTTGCGTTGTCTTGCACAATGTTTGAATTAATTATTTTCGAAATTATTGGAGCTCTTGATTCAAGGTAAAAACATTTTTTTTTAATAAAACAGAAATCAATTATTACTATTTTTTTTTTTTTTTTTTAGCTCTAGATTTTTCCATTGGCGACTAGGAATCTATGCCATGTTGTTCATGTTGATAGTCATTTTACCATTTTACATGGCGTATTTTACATTATGCAACGCTCGAATGATCCAAAGAAAAATGGTCTTTCCACTAACCTTATTTAGCTGGTTAGGATTTATGTATTTATTTTGGAAAATCGGCGATCCATTCCCTATTTTAAGCACGAAACATGGTATGTTCACATTTTAATATTGTTATACAGGTAGTTTGATTTTAGAAATTAAAAAAAAAAATGTTTTAAATGCAGGTATATTTTCAATCGAACAAGGAATTAGTCGTGTCGGAGTTGTTGGTGTCACTGTGATGGCCTTCCTATCTGGTTTTGGTGCTGTGAATTATCCTTACACCTGCATGTCATACTTTATGAGGTTATCTAAATGCTAATTATTAATGAGAGAATGTTATGGTTTGATATCGCTTAATTTTCTTATAAATTTAGGCAGGTAACTGCTTCTGATATTCAAAGTTTGGAGAAAAAATTATTGCAAAATATGGATGTGATACTAGTGAAAAAGAAAAGGTACGTCAACTTTCTGTATAATAATTGGGCTTTCTATTAAACTTATGCTATTTATCGGCAGGATTGCTCTTTCGGAACAAGAAAATCTACTACGAATGAATTCAACTAATAAAGCATCTGGTATATGGGGAATGTTACGCAGTGTGGCATCTACTGCAACCGGTTCAGGCGAAAGTATAATTATTAAATAATGTTTGGAACACTTGGAAATTTAATTGTAGCGATTAAAATTATTGGTTTTAGATATATCTCAATTAAAATCTGAGGTTTTGGGTTTTGAAGAGCTTAGTAAACAACTATTTTTAGAGTCGGTGGAATTACACAACATGCAGGTGAGCAAAAATTAGTATTGAAAGTTTTATTTATAATTTTTTTTTACCAAGTTTCAATAGGATAGAATTGAATATTCGAAAACCCTGAAAGGAAAATATTTTAATTTCTTGGGATACTTTTTCTCATTATATTGTTTATGGAAAATATTTATTGTAAGTGGTTTGAAATTTTTACTTTTTTGTGGTGGTAATTATTAAATTTTATAAATAGTGTACTGTCAACATCGTTTTTGACCGGGTTGGCAAGGTTGATCCTGTAACCAGAGGGATTGAAATTGCTGTTCATTTTATGGGATTCTCTTTTGATGTATGTGCAGTTTATATTTTAATTTTTCATTACTTTTTCGAAAGTTTTTTAATTAATTGTTATGAATATTTCAGGTAAAGTTTTGGTCGCAACATATATCATTTATTCTTGTTGGAATCATCGTTGTAACTTCAATTCGGGGATTGTTAATTACTTTAACCAAAGTAATAATTCCTTATATTTCAGTTACAGTATAATTATGAATAATGAATCTTACATTTTTTTACATAGTTTTTTTACGCAATTTCGAGCACGAAGTCGTCGAACCTGATAGTTCTTGTACTAGCTCAAATAATGGTAATTTAATCTAAATGGTTTTTATTTTAAAACTGAAACAACTAATGCATAATAATAATTTTAATGTATAGTAATTTTTTTATTTCAAGGGAATGTATTTCATATCGTCAGTTTTGCTAATGAGAATGAATATGCCTCCAGAGTATAGGTAAAAAAAAGAAATCTCGATTTGACCGAAAAGAAACTCTGGTTTTAAATATGATATATCATTTAGGTTAATTATCACCGAAGTATTGGGCGAGTTACAGTTCAGTTTTTATCATCGATGGTTCGATGTCATATTTCTAGTTAGCGCACTCTCCAGTATTGTATTTTTGTATTTGGCCCACAAACAGCCGGCGGAAAAACACGATTCCAATTGGTGAAATAAAAAGTTTTATTTATGTACATTTTATTTAAATTTGTTATTTCTTTTCTCGAGCTTTAGTAATTTTATTTTTATTCTACATGTGTTTGGATGTTTTTCGTCTATTACGAAAATTTTAGTTTAAATGCGATTAAACGGTGAAAGTCCAATAGAAAAAAATCGAATTTATTAAAATTTATAATGTATTTAAAAAAAAAAGATACGTATTTCAAAGTTCAAAACATTTTAATAATTAAAATTATGCAATCATAGATTTTACCGTACTGTTTTTAAAATTTAATTGCTATGAAAAAGTCAATCCGCAAGGTGACGTCACGAGTTGTGGCGCTATGGTTTGGCGGCTTCACACTGCGCATGCTCGTTGAACCAATCACCATGTAGCTTCATTTGGCGCTTGTATTTTGATCATCGTGGAGGCGTGCGTGTGTGTGCTTGATCGGCTTAAGATTTTTATTTGTGCTTTCAATAATAAAAGTTAAAAGACTTTCTTAAACTACAAAACGTGCATCAAATGTGTGTATACGTAGTCGCGAAGTGCAATAATATTTCTATCCGCGAGTTCGGTGCAATTGAAAAACAATTATTGTGATCCATCACGGCGTCGTCTCCGTCTCTCCGGCCGGGTTAATGGCGATACAACAAAAAGTAAGTTTCGGCATTTCGTAATTTCTGTTACGCATTTTTAAAAACTTTAAAGTTATAAATAACGATAATTTGTGAAAGAACTTGTGTCGAGTTTTATCAATTTATTAGGTTAAGCGTTTAAAATATTTTGATAAGTTTAAAAGTTGTGAAGGAATCTTCAAAATAAATTGTAATCGTTTTGTGGGCCGCGGGCCGCTGCAAATACTGCGCATGCAAAATGGCAGTAAAATCATTTTTGGGAGACATTAGGTATTTGTTTACCAACGATATATTTATAACTTTTAATATTATATTTCACAACGATTTTATTTGAGAAAAACGCGATAGTATGCTCAAAAAGACGAGAAAAAAAACCCAGCGCTTTGCCTATATATTGCCAAAATCATGAATGTACTGTACGAGGTTGCGCGCGCAGCCTGTGTTTGCGCCATAGATTTTGGGTGTTTAAGTTACTGTAGTGAGAAAAAAAAAAATGAACGTATAAACTTGAGAGCCTGGTCCAATAATAATTTTTGAAGGAAAGATTGGAAGGTGATGGGTAAAGTGTTGCAACGAGCGAACGAACAATCGGTCTAACGGGAATTAACTCCTACGTACGTAGATTGACAGTGCCCGATTTTACACATTGCCGGGTTCTGGCCGTCGGCAAATTGATTAATGAGTCAGGGCTCTGTCTAAACCCCTCCCCCTTTTTTTTTTAGTCGATGAATAAAATTTTAATATTCTATTTTAATATGTAAGCAGAAACTATTTAAAGCAGTAGAAATATCGATTTCCAATAATTTCTCACACGATTCTAGGCGATTTAAAATATTTGGCGTCGTTCAACAGGTTGTTGGAAAATTACATTTACCGGCAATGATACTCCTTCTTATTATACCAAGTACATTGTACTTTAATACTGTGCTAAAATAAATCCTGGGTTTGTTTTTTTTTTTTTTTATTATTGTTTTTATACGTTGGATTATATTATTTTGAAGATTTTTATTTATTTATTTAAAATTGTTTTCCTACTGCTGTAGTTTTATTTTATTAATTATTACAATAAGAAAAGGGAGGATTTTAAATTGCTTATTATTGTTACAGTGCGATTTTAAATAAACAATGCGCGATGAGTGTGCACGTGCACAACAATAACGCTTGCCAGTATGAAAATAGCTAAATTCTTTCATCTCGAATAGTTAAAACTTCATCTCGTTTAGTTAAAACTTAATTTCGTTTAGTTAAAACTTAATTTCGTTTAGTTAAAACTTAATTTCGTTTAGTTAAAACTTCATCTCGTATAGTTGAAACTTAATTTCGAATAGGTAAAAACGTTCTTTCGTTTAGTTAAAAGTTCATCTCGAATAGTTGAAGCTTCATCTCGTAAAGTTAAAACTTCATCTCGAATAGTTAAAACTTAGTTTCGTTTAGTTAAATCTTTTATCTGTTATAGTTGAAACTTTCTTTCGTTTAGTTAAAAATTCATCTCGAATAGTTGAAGCTTCATCTCGTAAAGTTAAAACCTCATCTCGAATAGTTAAAACTACATTTCGTATAGTCAAAGCTACATTTTGTATAGTTCAAACTTCATCTCGTTTAGTTAAAACTTAATTTCGATTTGGTAAAAACTTTCTTTCGTTTAGTTAAAAATTCATCTCGAATAGTTGAAGCTTCAAAGTTAAAACTTCATCTCGTTAAAGTTAAAACTTCATCTCGTTAAAGTTAAAACTTCATCTCGAATAGTCAAAGCTACATCTCGTATAGTTGAAGCTACATCTCGTATAGTTGAAACTTCATCACATTTACAGTAATTAAAATTTAATCTCGTTTAGTAAAAACTACATTTTGTATAGTTGAAGCCTCATCTCGTTTAGTTCAAACTTGATCTCATAAAGTAAAACTTTTTTTTTTTAAGAAAGCCTAATTTTAAAATGAGGGGATTAAGTGGCTTAATCTAGATTAAGGAATGGTGGAAATGTTGTTATTGTTGCGTTTGAGGTTCTCCTTTTCCTCACTCTTATTCATCGACGACTTGTACTGGTACCGTACGAGTACGCTACACGTACACTCTATACATGTATAGCAATTGCGTTGTGTGTGATTCTCTCAAGCGTACACTATTGACTCAAAAGTTGATTTGTCTCTTGTGTTTACTACGCTCTCTCTCTCTCTCTCTCACTCTTTTTCCTATATTTATTGTTATTTTTTTTTTGTCTATGTGCAATAATTTGTTGGAATTGAAAGAAGCAATAAAAAGGGGCAAGGTTAATTAAACGCCTATTTATACGGATAGAAATTATCACTTTATATTTTCATTATAGTAATTATCGTTTATCGCTTTTATTTCTATTATAATACGGTATTACTATATATTTACATCTCAATTTGGTAGAATAATTATTATGCAAAAAGTGGAATGAAAAGCGGATTTCTACGATACACGTATACGGCGTCTACCAAGTGGCGAATGTTGTAACCTGTTAATTTTGTACGTGCGCTATTTACCCTACATGTACCGTATTTTTATTTATTCTACGATATATTTCTTGTCTGCCACAACAACAACAACAACAACAGAGAAAAAGAAAAATAGGAAACGAAAGCTGCGCGTTTGTGTTTCGATGTACCGGGTGCCCCATACAACTCTCGCTTGTTATTTAAATAAATAACTTTCGCAACTAAAAATTGAAAAGTTGTGCTGTTTAAGAGAAGGAACTCGATACTTTTTTTCTAAAAATGAATTTTTTTTTTTTAAATGTTAATTCTAAAAAATATTTAAAAAAAAAATTTTTTTTGAAATTAAAAAAATGGAATTTCTATTCAAATAGAATATTCTTTAATAAAATATAATAATATTATAAAGGTATTTTCTTTTTATTTATTTATTTATTTATTTTTTTTTTGGTTAATTCTAAATTTTTTTTTTTTAAACTAAAATTCAAAAAAAAAAAAAAAAAAAAAAAATT
>JAQGAZ010001561.1:0-27449 GCA_034692225.1 Polydesmus complanatus
ACTTTCGACGACATTTTATGTCGCAGCAGTAACATTGTCGGTGGAAAAGGAGCTTCTTTGGCTTTGATGACCGCCATTAACAATAATTATTGTCAAGGGGATTTCGATAGAAACGTAACATAATAATTATTAAACGATTATTATTATTATGAATAATTATTCAATTTTCTCATGCAGTTTTCTGTTCCTGTTGGACTGTGTGTTACTAAAACAGCGTTTCAAATGCACGTCAAAGAAAATCCGATAATTGAAGAAGCTATTCATCAACTGCAAAGTGTTGCATTGTAACGTTTATCGCTTTAAATTTATTAGTTTTGCACGGCTAAGAATTATTAATTCAAATGTCAAAATAAATCTAGATCGGCGGGAAAAAGTGTCTCGTCCGCGTTGCAAGAAGAATGTGCCAAGTAGGATTTGCAAGCTTTATTTTATTCCTTGAATAATAATTACCGTAGTACAAATTTTGTCTCATTTAATTTTTTAGAGTGGTAAATGTAATCACAAATACTCAAGTATCGACTAAACTAAAAATAGAACTGGCGATCAAATTGAAGGAGAAATTTGGAGATGATTACGTAACAATTCGATTCGCCGTTCGATCTTCAGCCATCGGTAGGTGATCGATCCATTAAAACCAATCAATTTTTAATCTTTATTTGTCCCATGAAAGGTGAGGACGGAAAAGAGATGTCGGCTGCCGGTCAAAACGAGACCTTTTTAGGAATCAAAGGCTTTGACCAAGTGAATAATTAACTAATAATAATAATAATAAGCGATTTAACTAATTAATGTGTATTGTAGATGGTGGATCGGTTGTGCAAGTGCTGGGCGTCTCAGTTCGCGTTTCGCTCGGTGGAATACAAGAGACACAACGCTCAGCTGCTCAACGCTGGAATGGGCGTGGTCATCCAGCAGATGGTGGCGGCGGAAGTGGCGGGCGTGCTCTTCTCCCGCCACCCGCTCACCGGAAGCGCCACTCGCATGGTCATCACGGCCAATTACGGCTTAGGAGAGAGCGTGGTGTCGGCCAGCGCTGACCCCGACACCATCTCCATTCGACGCATGTACGACGACCAATTGGCTGTGGAAGAGATCAGCACCGGAAGTAAGAAGACGCTGATCCAGATGAACGAAGAGGAGGAAACGGAAGAGAAAGAGACGGAAGCGGAGTTAGCCTCCAAGTGCTGTTTGAGCGAAGACATGGTCATTGAACTGGCCAAAATTGCTATTTTCTTAGAGAAATGCTTCGGCAGCGGAAGAGACATCGAGTGGGCCATTTACCAAGGGCACGTGTACATCTTACAGTCACGTCCGGTTACTACCAACTTGACGGATTTTGAGACCATGCACGAGTTTGACACTCCGTTGAAAATTGACGATTCATGGCACACCACAGCCGTTGCCAGGTAAAATCATTTCCCAATAATTATTTACGATTAAATAACAGCTGAATAAACTAAAGTTTGTTGTTTTTTTTTTTTGGTTTTCTTTTTGATAATAGTGAAGTTTTGCAGGGTGCGCAATCTCCGTTGTTTGCCACTTCCATCATGAGAGCACAACTGTCGATTTTTCAAGTAAGCTTTTTATTAATCATGCTGTGTGAATTTATAGCGAGAATACGGATTGTTACGTGTAATACAGTCTTTTTTTTTTTGTTTTTGCCTGTAGCAATTGTTCCAATGGAAAATAGACTATCACAGATTCGATCCTATCGTTATGGATGGAGTTGGACGCTTTTACGGACATCCCATGTTTGATTTGATTTGCGTAATTTACCTTACTTTAACCAAAAAATAAAATAAAAAAATTTTATTGGATAATTTTTATTAATTTAGCAAAAAAGTTGGGCTTTGAGTGAGAAAAAAAAGGACATTGAAAAAGCTTTTAACGTTGGACTCTACGGCCGCGTTTTAGACGACGAGGATATAACGAGAATGGCCTTAGAACGCTTCGAAATTCGTCCACCGCTGCGAAGCAAAGTGACCATGAGTTTGGGTTTGCTGAAAGGATTATGCTGCGGCAATCGCCTCTTGAAAACCACCGCTAAGCAGTACAGAGACTATCGCTTTCCTGTCACGGGCAAAGAAAGCGCCGCAGAATATTACAAAATAATAGGAAGCAACCTCACCAAATTTCTGCCTGTACAGTATTTAATTAAAAATTTTTTTAGCGTTGATTTGATTAATTAATTTTCGAATTTGTTTAGGTAATGGGAACGCACATGTCAATTTTGATGGTATCTAATGTGTATAACATGATTGCTCTTAATATTTTATCTAATGGCACTGGAGGTAAATTTTCTCCTTTTTTATTTTTAAGCCCTGTGTTTGTTTGTTTTTATTTATAATTAACAGCAAATAATTTTATTTGTTTTGAATTTTAGAGTTTTCAAATGATCAGTTTACGGATTTCGCGTTGGTACTAGGCAGCGCAAATGGCACCGAAACTGGGGACATTCCTCTCAGTTTAAAGGTTAATAAATATTCGGTTTTTCTTTAATAAGAAATTAATTTATTTATATTTTTTTAAAAAAAGGAACTGACTGATGTAATGCTAGAAACAGCTGATCTAGTGGATTTTACAACAGTTGAGCCGGAGGTAAATAAAAGAAAATTTAAATTTAATTAAATTTAAAAAGTAATTTTTTAAATATTGTTTTAAGAGAGCTTTAGAAATGTTGCTTAACAGTGAAAATGAAGCTGTCACCAAAAAATTCCAAAGTTTCCTCGATCGCCATGGGCACAGAGGGCTGAAAGAGGTTTGGTTTACGCAATCACAATGATAAAATAGAGTATTAATAATTTTAAAACCGGGGATTTCATTTCTATTTTAGATCGATATGATCGGTGTGCCTTGGGGAATGGACCCGAAACAAATAGCCGCCATATTACAGGTTGTGTGAAAAGAATTATTACAATGTTTAAATGATATATTTTTTTTAAATTACTGTATGTCTTTTTGATTAGGGAATGTTGAGGAATAAATCTGACGTAGTACACACGTCAAAAGTAAACACTTGGGAAGAAATTGAAAGTTCACTCAAAACTTCACTCACACCATTTAAAAAGTAAAAATTACTTTCTAAAATTAAACAAACTCGGGATTTATTTTCAAATATTGTCTTCCTTCTGCCAGATGGATGCTAAAGAGAATCATGAAATCCTGCAGATCGAGTGTGTGTGACAGGCAACAAGCCAAAGTATTGAAATTTCAGCGATAAAATTTTTGATTCTTTTACAATATTATATTTTTATGTATGAAAATTTATAGTCATTGGTGGTCAAATATTTCAACGCGCTTCGTTTTGCTTTTCGACACTTGGCCCAGTTAATGATAAACGAAGGTTTCATTTTGGATCAGGATCTCATCTTCTTTTTTACGCACGAAGAAATTGGACAACTGCTCGACACACGTTCTCCGAAACTCATTCGAAGGTGCGAAATATCATACCGTATTCTTAAAAAAATTAAAGGAAAAGTAAAATTATCTTTATTTATTTTTTTTAACTGATTTGTAGAGCCAAACACAGGCAGAAACTGTTCCCAACTATGGATAGATTAAAATTTCCAGAGATGATTTATGGATTACCAAAACCGGTTTCATTTTTTTCACCTTTTCTACATAATAATCAATGTTTAATATTTTTTTAACAATCAATTTTATTGACAGTTAAATAATGAAAATGTTAATTTCATTGCTGATGGAGAAACAATTACCGGTATAATAAAGACGCGAATTGCTCACAATGCAAATTAATTTTTAACATTTTCCAAACTTAGGAACTACTGTTTGTCAAGGTGTGACTCAGGGACCAGCCAGAGTTGTAAGGACTTTTCACGATATTCACACTATCAAAGTAAATATCTTGCCGGACAATTATTGTTATTTTAAAAATTATTTAAAATTTTGGAATTTTTTTATTCAAGTCAGGAGAAATTTTGATCACTCATTCGACTGACGTAGGTTGGACTCCATATTTTCCTATGTTGAAAGGCATCGTAACTGAAATAGGAGGACTAATATCTCACGGTATCAGCAATAAAGATGTGTTTTTACCTTAAAGCCTTTAAAAAGTGTAATGTTGATGGTTGTAGGAGCTGTTTTGGCCAGAGAGTTCGGTTTACCGTGTCTTCTGGGAGTTACAAATGCTACGGATATGTTTCAAACAGGTTTTACTTTTCATTTTAATCACTGAAAAATTAGCACAATTTTACCGATTGGTTTGTTATTTGAAGGCGATGTTGTGCTGCTCGATGCAACTCAGGGAACAATTACAAAAATTAGCAAAGGCGATGGTGACATAATTTTGTAATTAGTCGTCATGGTTTTTTTTTAATTGTTGTTATCCCAATTGTAAATACCATTGCTTTCACATGTTTCAGTTGTGGTGACATTAATGCTTAAAGTTAAAGCTACAAAATATTTAAAGTAGCCTATAGCCTACTTTCACACAAAGCAAGCTTTAATAAAATTATTTAATTTTCAAGCTGAAATAAAATAATTTTTGTTACCGGTAAGAAAAAGATTTAAAGCACAGCGTAAATCGTTAAAAAAAACCCTCAAATAATAATTTTAATATGGTATTATTTTACGGTCGTGACGACAACTCCCACGTGGAAGGAGAACCCACTTTTGGAAGGGAATTTGAGAAGAGTTTAAATGAATGAGATCGCCAGAGGGATTTTGTAATTGCAGTGCATTCTTTTGTTTTAGAGAAACGTAAAGGAGAAGTTCGTGCGGTATTATAATTGGACCACAAAGCAAGAAATGACGTTAAAAGTGAAATGTTACCGAGACGATATGACTGGCTATTTATTTGATTTAAAACGTGAGGAATTTTTGAGTATAGTTTATAATAAACTATTGTTTCTTATCGAAATTCACTGTGTCCGCTCGTTTGTTTACGAAATTCTTTGAGTGATCCAAGTGTATGGGCTACTAGTCTTACACAATGTACAGTAAGCATTTCATTGAACAAAATGAATTGGACATTGGGAAGATGCTGTACTTCGAAACTCGTTCGCGGAATCTTGAATTCCTGAAGTTAATCGGGTTCAGTTTCGTACTTGGTGTTTTTCATTTGAATTACGACGATTGCGGTTAACGCGAATTTTTATTGGATTAACTACAGGAAAAAACGTTTATAAAGGGCAAAATCTCCTTAAAGTTCGGGTAAGTGCAAATTTATACCTTAAAAATAATAATCGTAACAATAGACGTTAATCATATATTACGGTATTTTATTTTTTGAACGTATAATTTTAGAAAAGAAAAACAAGTTGAGCGCGACAGCGTGTTCAAGAATCTGCAGTGCGAATGCTCCTTGCCCTGACTACGCTAATAAATGTATTATTTTGGGAAAAAAAACAAAAGTTTATATGTTTTTTTTTATTTTTTATTATTGATATTTTCTTCCTTAATACGAGTCAGCAAGGACAAAATTCTTTTGTATCGTGAGTATTCTAACCCTCAAGGAGCCTCAAGCTATAATTATTATGACACTGTATTTCTTACACCAATAGAGGGTGAGAATACGTAACTTGGTACCGGTAATTAATTTTAATACCGGCACCGATTGAATTTGAATGAGCGCCATCTAACGTTTGAAATGGTTGCCTAATTTTCCTTGCAAACATCTGATCGGAATAGCTACCGTAGGTGCTGTGGCATCGATTCTTTGGGGTACCTTAAACAGTAATTATACACATTTTTTCCTACTTTATGACATTTTTTCAGTTAATCATTTCGTTTTCGTAGTTAGTAATTATCGATATAGAGATGTTTAGCTGGAAGTGCAGCGTTTTGGGTTGTCGACTCCACGATGAAGAGGAAAGCGACCGCAAAGGTGTCAAGTTTTTCAGGTTTCCTTCGGAGCCAGCACTTGCATCAGAGTGGTGGAAAAGGTGCGGCTGGCCTAAAGCAATAATTCGGACGAGCCGAGACAGAATTTGTAACGCGCACTTCACGAACGAGGATTACGATGAGCGGTGGGGAACAACAACTATGACGAGCAAGAACAAAAGGCTGAAAAACGACTGTGAATAACTTTATACGCATTTTTGTGAGTTAATTAAGGTAATTTCTGGTGTCAATTGCTTTGTAGGTGTGCCGACGATAGGTTTGCCGGACGAAAGCGAAATCGGCGCCGCCGCCACTGCCCGATGCACACGTTTGCCGACAGACCGTGTAGCAACGAAGATGAGAAAACACGTGGTTCCGAATAATACTCAATTGACGAATTCTCTCAATCAATCAACGGAGTCTTTCAATCAATCAACGGAGTCTTTCAATCAATCGATGGGTTCTCTTTATCAGCCAACGGCATTTTTTAATCAAACACCGGATTTCCATAACGAAGCAACGAATTCTTTCCAACAGTCAACGGATTCTTTTAGTCAATCAATAGATTCTTTAAACGAATCAACGGATTCTGCAGGTAGGCCTACTTTTAATACGGTATATTTATAACGACAATTTTGCGCACAGTTACATATTTATAATCTGTGCATTGAAAACCCCGAATTAAAAGAGGAATTTCACGGGTATAGGTTAGTCTTGCAGCTGCCAAGTTTTGTCGTTACTGTCTCGATCACATTTGACGATTCTGATTGGAAAGCGCGAAATTCCACCCAGGAAGAATTATAAATTCATTATCAGCTATTTTTTTTTTTTTTTTGTTTCAGATTCGTCGCTTATCGAATTTTGTCTTAAAATGGAAAGGGATGGAAATCCGATGGAAAGAACTGCGAGTAATTCTCTGATAGTTGCCAGTCTTTGTCCAACAACTGCCAAAGCTCAGGAAACCATTGAATGTCCTTTTCAAACGAGTGAAAGTTATCTTCAAGCGAATTCAACTTCTTTTCAAGCTGATGCTAGTCTTCTTCAAACAGCTGAATGTCCTTTTCAAGCTAATTTTAGTATTTTTCAAGCGAATGCTACTCATCTTCAAGCAAATTTTAATCCTTTTCGAGCGAATGCGAGTCAACTTCAAGCTATGAGTAATTCTACTCATCTTCGAGCTAATTCTGATCCTTGTCAAGCGAATGCGAGTCATCTTCAAGCTAATTCTATTATTCTTCAAGCGAACGCGAGTCATCTTCAAGCCACGAGTAATTCTACTCATCTTCAAGCTAGTTCTGATCCTTTTCAAGCGAATGCGAGTTTTCTTCAAGCTGATTTTAGTCCTTATCAAGAATATTCCACTTTTTGCCAAGCAGATTCAAGCCTGAGCAGATACCAGCCGTCTTCAAACGGTCGAATGTCCTAAGTTTCAAGCTGATGCTTGAATAACCTTTCTACGACATATCAAAATAGTTATAGTCTTTTATTTAAGCAGAATTTAATTTTTTTAAAGCAGGTCCTAGTCCTTTTGAATTCGTGAGCAAGCCATTTTCCGTCCAAATATTGTCTAGTTCAAGTCGAGTTCATTTTTATAAAGTAAAGATATAAAAACTTAAAAGCTGTGGAAAAAAAAGAAAAGGAGCTCGCATAATATTCATCAGCTGTTTGGTCGTTCACTTTTTTAAAAAAAAAAAAAAAACCAAAAATGATCTTACTGTATTTATATAAAAATAATTTGTAAACATCTTTCGTTATAATAGAAAGTGTAGTGTACGAGTAAGAAAAATTTCTATTTATTAATAAAAATTGTTTTTAAAGATATAGCAAAAGAAAATCTATATTGGTTTTGTTCGAGACAAATAAAAATAGAAATTTATTAAGCGAAAATTATTGGTAAACAGCTAATTTAAAGCTGCAATTATTATTATTGCTTTAAAAAAACTTAATTTTCTACGCGGATTAGGTGTAAAAACTAATTAGCAGAGTTAATCCATAAAATTAATAATATTGCCTATTGTAAAAGAGAGGGTTGAAGCAATTTTCTTGCCTTTTATAAATACACCGTAATAATTATTATTACCCTGCTATTAAAAAAAAGTCAAACGTTGACAGGTACCCTGGCTCATGACGTCATTACATGGATCGTGACGTTGAAAGGCACCCCGCTCATGACGTCATTGCAGGACTGTTGACGTCGAAAGCGAGTCTATTATAATTAAAGGGGAATTTGCAGAGTTGTGGAATCTTGCCTCAAATTTCTATTCCACCCCTTTATTGATCTTTTAAAATTTAAACAAAATTAATGCGCTCGCTCTTTGACCTACATTGTACCGGTAGGAAAAAGTTATTCCCACCATGAAGCTACCGGTACCGACAGGACAAGGATCACGTGCTCACAAAGACATTTTTGATAATTATTGTGAAGAGTATCGGATTATAGTCAGTGAAAATTGCGAAAAATGTTTTTCGTTTGTTTATACGAAATTTGTCGGGTAGAGCTAAATACAATGTGTATTCTACAGTGTATTGTGAACGCGGGCTCGCTCATTGATCAAAATGGCTTCGATCAGAAGAGAAATTCTGTACGTGAAAATCTCGTGGAACCTCCTGAGTTTATTAGTGTCTCGGAATCGCTTTTGTTTGATGATGATTGTAGACTCGTATCTCAGAGGATCATTCAACAATTGAATAAAATGACATCTCCTTTAAAGTTGGGGTAGGTGCAAGTTTAAAATAATTTCTTAGTTTAATTTGGTACCTACACGAAAACCACATTGGAAAATGACTCGGCTTTCTATCTTTCCATCGTTGATTTTTATACGCTTTATTAACTAATGCTTACATACACTAATAATTATTAATATGCTGAAAATTATTTGCTTAAATTAATTACCGTACATAAATGCAGCTTAATTTAACTGAGAATTATTCAAATAATTTCGTTAATCGCACATTTCGAGTTTAATTTTATCGCTTAACTTCAAAATAATACAGTAATAATTTTAATGGCTACGTATATTACTATTTTTTTTTTAAATACCATATCGTATGAGTTGTATCATAAGAATTTTAGTCTTAAGCATTATTTATTTATTCGGTTATTTGAAAGATTGAAAATTAAAATGCACGACTCGTATGAGCAGTGAGTTGCACATCTCGTTCGCATTCCACAAACAGTACATAATTATTCTTAATGAACTTTCGAAATTGAAATAGTCTACGTGCGATAATTAATTATAGTATTTATAGCGTAAAAGTGAAAATAAATTAAAATATAAATAAATAATTGCGTTTGCAATAATTATTTTTGTGAGGTAGGTGTACATTTGAATAAAATGTGAGTTGTTAGGTGGCGAAACCATAATGGTATTTTGACGTATAAATAAGCCAGAATGTTGTTGATAGTGACGAGTAAGGATAGAATGGATACACCGATCCATAATCCCAGAATTCCTCCCACCAAACCCACTAACGAATCTCTCTGCAAAACAAAAATCACACTTTCGGGCTCAATTTACGCTTTAATTATTTCCTTAAATAATTAAATTAATACTTCAATTAACGGTTTTTCTGTGATGACTTTCATCGAAGATGAAGCACTGCTCATGCGCAAAACAGCTGTTCCAGTCCTGTAGAGCAGATAAATTATTTATCGTATAATAAGTTTATATATAAATTCATATTTTTTTAAATTTATTATATTATTTTAAAACTTACCATAAATATGACAATAATTCTTCGTAATTTCTGAATTTTTTTATCATAAAATTCTTCGTAAAATGAAATTTATTTTTATAATTATTTTTACTTAAAACACTTTTTTTTTTTTAAAAAAAAAGATTTAAACATACTTGTTTGTAGACGTTTTTCGATTGACTTATCTGAAAATCGTATTCTTCAAATCTGTTAGGGCCAAAAAAAAAAAAATAATAAAAACAAAATAAAATTTTCAAACGTTAAACATTATACCATAATGGCTTTTATAAAGCAGAACAGGGCACTTACTTGCAGGGTAGTTTGCAATCACACTCGTTAAAATCTAAATCCAAATCTTAAAAAGTAAATTTAACATTAATAATTGTTGTTAAACATACAGTATTGTTACTTTAAAAAAAAAAAAAGCACCAGTAAAAATAAATTATTACCTTTGATATTGTTTGTCGGCACCTCGGTTAATCCAATTCCAATTGAGTAAAGATCTAATTTTTCTAGTTGATTAAGTCCACAAAGTAGAAGACAATTCTAGAAAAAAGAAAAAAAAATACTGTACGGTACATAAAATTCACACAGAATGTCTTATTTATTTAAAATTATAATAATATTTTGAAAATGGTTAAACCAGTTTAAAAAAGTTAAGTTTTCTACGCCGTTTACCTCGTAGTTATAAGTATATCCATATAACGGCAAAATCTCTTTAAAATCCGAGGGCCAATAAAGATAATCCGAGGTTTCGTTGATGCAATCGGAGGTGTAAGGATATGGCAATCTCTTGGATTGTTTCTACATTTTTCACATCAATAATTTTATACAATATATTATAATAGTCATAAACGGTGCGACAGATGCAATTCCCGTTCTTAAACTACGCTGTATTTTCATTGTAATCCGTACCACTGAGTATTTTGTATCCACGTAATCTCCGGGTCTGAGAGAAACGATGTCCACGTTGAATAAAGTTCCGGCGTGGGTATCTGGTATAGTGGCGAATGGATGAAAGCCCACAGTTACCATCGCAGATATCAACTTAGATAATTCTTCGTAAGGAAATGAAAATCGCACGATCAATTCTAAAATCAAAGTTTTGTTTACATTGAAATCATTATCCAGTAGGCCTTACATTGAAAATATACCGTAAGCCTACCTCTTATGTTTTGTCCATCTGCCAATTCGGAAAAGATCGGATTTACGAATGCGCATGCTCGTACATTTTCATCAATTACAATTGGATGATTTTGAGGACTAAGCAATCGAAAATAAAAAAAAATATTTTAGATAAAATTGTAATGGCGCTAATTTATTTATTATTATTATTTACTCGCAATTAATGATTGCTCCAGATCTCAATCGATAGTGGCACGAGACGATAAAATCTTCAGCTTTTGGAAGTAATTCAAATCTTTCTTCTTCTGTTGTCTCGTATTTGTAATACTCGTGTTTTACTACTGAATTATCTGAAGGCGTTTCATTAAAGTGCTTTATAATATGATACAAATCCGGATTATTTCGTACTCTCTGAGAGAAATAAACTTTAGTTTGGGAGCAAGCGACGACTGTAGGGAAGAATTCAGACTTCAAATCTTCAGTCGTTGTCACTTGAATCACTTTATAGCTATTAGAAATTGTAATATTACGCGTCATGTTTATTATAATATTGAGAAATAAATTATTTGAGTTTCGGTTTTAACTTACGTATAATATTCTTTAATGGTGAGATACACTTGCCAAATAGATAAAGCAGTCATAATGAAGAGTATACAAATCCAAATTAACGAACCAAATATTTTGATCAATTTATCGAAACAATTATTTTTTGTTGATTTTTTCAAACTTTTTTTGACGTTTTTGACAATTACAATAGGCAGGTGTAAAACTACAGAGAACGAGAATCCGATCCACAAACCCCAAATGCCACCAATAGCACTCGCAGCATCTTCCAACTGAAATTACATTTATATTTATTTATTTATTTATTTTAAAAATGTCATTAATTACTTTTGTTGGAAGGTGTTTATTTGTTACTCTCGAGGAAATATGACTATAAACACTAACGTGGATAAAATGACCTTGCGTTTTTCCAATGAAATGTTTCAGTTCTAATTCTCCACTCTTAGAGACATTTTTTGAATTAAACACATCTCTAAGTATCTTAAAAATATGTTGAAAAAAAAAAATGATTATTTCTCAAACGTGTTGACCAAACAATAAAGAAAAGTAAATACATTTTCTGTGTACATATCGTGATGTTCGCCCGCTACAAAATAGCTTTTGGCTGAAATCTTAATTTGTCTTTGCAAAAACAAACTTAATTAAGCCAATTGATTTTAACGTTTAAGATAATTATATTAACATACTGACACGAGGGTTTGCATTCGCACATAGCGTTCATCTCATCAGTTGGTATTAAATTACACCCTGTAGAAATTTAATTTACGCACTCATTAACAGCTAAAAATTAATATAATTTACATTGTTGGCAGATAGGGAGCTTGTGAGTGTTGATTTCCATCATGGATTGAGGTCGAATGCACTTGCAATACTTCATAGTTAAATTATGTAAACACTGATCCAAACAACTCTTATGAAATTAAAAATAAATGAAGCAAAGAGAAGGCTTATAAAAAAAAATTAATTGCTTAATAAATCTACTTCATAAGAGTATTTGTAGTAGTGAAGGTTGTTTTGTCTATCCACAAATCCCGTTTGATTTATTTCTTCTTCTGCGCATGCTCTGTTAAATTCAAGGGAAGTTTTTTCATAAATCGTCTATATAAAAAAAATAAAATAATTATAATAGCACAAATTATTTCATTTTAAAGGAATAATTTCTTTTTCTGTTGAATATAAAATTTGTGCGTGAAATTTATTTGTAAATATTAAAGATTCCGCGTTGAACACCGGAACTGTGTTCCTTCTATGAATAACCAGCACAATTGGTTTGTCATCTTCCTCCTCATCAATCTGTATATGAATTTTTGACCCTGCCATATTCAAATTTTAATAATGTGGTTTTTTTTTTTAAATTATTGTTTTCAATAGAAATATAATATAATAATTAGCGTGTAGGCCTACAGTACCTATGTTCAGTGCAGGATTTGCAATAGTGGCGCAATTTCCATAATACAAGTTGTTAAAAGTATTTTCAACTGCGGCATTAAAATAACTCATAGGAATAACGTTTTTCATCGGACTTGCAATAGCGAATCTCTCTCGTTCACTTAACAAGGATAGACAAAATAATGTTGGCTTCCATGGATCGCACTCGGACGACATATTTTTCATCTTTTTAAATAATTTTAAAACTTAAAATCTATGCAACATTTAAAAAAAAAAAAATGGATTTAAATAGAAATTACTTTATTTAAAATGTCTATCAATTTTGTGTCCGAAGCAATAACGTTTTTATTCGCAATTGGATCTTTCATACACAACGTTGCGGCTATATCCACGTCATCCAACTCCATCGATTCCAAATCTTTCATCGAGATGCTACATTAATCTATTCATTATTATTATTTTCTTTAGAAAGTTATTTTAAAAATATTTTTTGAAAAAGAATTTAAGTTTAATAGAATGCAATTACATGTACTGACTACTGAACGTCTTAAAGTTTTGTCCTAAAATTTCTAGTTAACCAATTTTTTTTTTTTTAGAAGTGCTTTGATGTGTTTTTAAAAATAAATTAGAATCAAATCAATTAAAGTTATGCACTGACTGGAGCAACGGCTAGCAAATGGGGAAGAGGGGAATTGAGAGGGAGTTTTATGGTTCTACTGTAAATAAAAAGTTCTTACTCAAAGTAGGCTAAGAGAATCCTCGTTGATTGATAGAGAGCCAACGCGGTGGCGATGGAAAGAGCTACTGTCCAAAGTCTTTTCCTGGATTTGCTTTTGGTTCCATGAATTCGGTCCAGCGCCGAAAGAGATGTTCCCAACACGTCAGAAATCATGTTGATAATGACAAGAATTTGTTTTCTTTTTTCTGTTTACTGCTGAATTAAATTTTCATACTTTTGCTCAAGTTATTATCACGCTGTTAGATTTCTATAATATCACATAACGTTGTTCTTAAACAATTATACAGCATTTTAGAATAAGACAAAAAAAAAATTGTTTTTATTTTAAACAGCAGTCTGCAACGCTATTTGCGCGTTGCTAACTGTAACCAACGAATTTTCTTACTAACTAAATAAAATAATTAAAAAAAAGTGTTCATTTAATGTGAGTAAAATCAAAAATTTAATACCGTTTTGTGTTACCTTCTATGTTAGTACAGTGTATTGTGAGGTTACATTGTTAGAAACTAGGATTTATTTATTTTTTTTGCGTTTATTTAACTGCGAACGTTCGTGAAATTACTCTTAGCTTTGTAATTTATAAAGTAAATAGAAATTAATTACACAAGTTTATTGACCAAGAAAAAAATGAAAACGTTTGTAGGAAAAATCATTTTATGGATTTATCGATCACTTTTTGAGCTTGGAAAATTATTATTACTCGAGGTTATCGCTAAGTCTCGTTGTTAAGAGAAATTCAATAGCAAATTCGCATTAACTGTGGGCCTAGCTACATTAAATAATTGTTTTTTAAAAAAATATTTATGAGGTTTTATTTCTTTTACTGTAAGTGAAAATTATTAATTTTGAGAGGCAAATTTTAACTGAAATCGAGTTGTTAGGTGGCGGAACCACAATGGTACTTTGACGTATAAATAAGCTAAAATGTTGTTGATGGTAACGAGTAAGGATAGAATGGATACACCGATCCATAAGCCAAAAATTCTTCCCACCAACCCCACTAACGAATCTCTCTGCAAAATAAAAATCACACTTTCGGGCTCAATTTACGCTTTAATTATTTCCTTAAATAATTAAATTAATACTTCAATTAACGGTTTTTCTGTGATGACTTTCATCGAAGAGGAAGCACTGCTCATGCGCAAAACAGCTGCTCCAGCCCTGAAAAAAGTACATTATTCTGAATAATATTCTAAATGAGTTTTTTTAATTAGGTATTTTAAACTCGCCATAAGTATGAAGTTAATTCTTCGTAATTTTTGATTTTTTTAAGCATAAAATTCTGTTAAAAATGCATTATTTTAGTATTAGTAATTAGCATTAGTAATAATTATTACACAAAGTTTTACTTGTTTATATACGTTTTTTGCTTGATTTATTTGATAATCATATTCTTCAAATCTATTATGATCAAAACAAATATTGTAAGAAAACGAAAACAATAATTTTTCAATCATTTTGTTGTGTAATTTATCAAACATTTCCTTCTACATGCACTTACTTGCAGGGTAGTTTGCACTTGCAATCGTTATAATCTACGTCGAAATCTTAAAAAAAAAAAAAATATATAACATTATTTTGATTAAACTTTAGCATTAATCATAATAAAAAAAAAAAAAAAAATGTTTTACCTTCAATGTTTTGAAACATTAACTTTATTCCACTTTCAATTGATACAAGATCTAATTTTTCTAGTTGATTAAGTCCACAAAGTAAAAGACAATTCTAGAAGAAAAACTATTTAGTCAATATAATAATTATTAAAACTGAGTTAGAAAAAAAATCATTTAATACGCGCTTTACCTCGTAGTTATAGGTATATCCATATAAAGGCAAAATCTCTTTTAAATCCGAAGGCCAATAAAGATAATCCGAAGTTTCATTAATGCAATCGGAGGTGTAAGGATATGACAATCTCTTGAATTGTTTCTAAAATTGTTTCCTCCAAACTGTTAGTTATAATTATTATAATATGAACGTGTGTGTGTGTGAAAAAAAAAGTTCCCAAAATAGGTAGCCTAATTTAATTTGGTTGCTTTATATATTTGTATTAAAACCGATTCATTTTAGTTATAATTATTCTGGCTTTTCAAATAGGCTCTATGCCATATGCGGGCATGAAATCTTTTACCACTGAGTATTTTGTGTCCACGTAATCTCCGGGTGTGAGGGAAACTAAGTCCACGTTAAATAAAATGCCAGCGTTTCCTTGGGGCATAATGGCAAAGGGATGAAATCCTACATTTACAATCGCGGATACGAAGTTAGGTACTTCCTCGTAAGGAAATGAAAAGCGTATAATCAATTCTAAAATGAAATCAAATTTTTTAAATCTGTCTCTAGTACATATTTTGGAAATGCATGTACGAGTATTATACCTCTTATGCTTTGTCCATCTGCCAATTCGGAAAACATGGGGTTTACGAATGCGCATGCTCGTACATTTTCCTTAATTACAATTGGGTGATTTTGAGGACTTTAATGAATATTAAGACAATCAATTTAGCAAAATATTAATACTGCGTTTGTTTACATTTTTTTTTTTTTTTTTTTTTTTTTAAAAAATGTTATTTACTCGCAATTAATTATGGCTCCAGATCTTAATCGATACTGACAGGATGTGATAAAATCTTCAGCTTTTGGGAGTAATTCAAGTTTTTCTTCTTCTGTTATCTCATTTTCGTAATATTGATATTTTGGGTTCTAAATAATTTAAAAAAAAATATTATTAAAATCCCTTTTTAAAACCTATTTCATCCTATCAAAGTACACTACCACTATAACAGTTTTTGAAGACGTTTCATTTAAAACCTTTATTATCCGAGACAGATTCGGATTATTTAGTACTCTTTGAGAGAAATAAACTGTAGTTGGAGAACAAGCGACGACCGTAGGGAAAAATTCAGAGTTCAAATCTTCAGTTGTTGTCACTTGAAGCACTTTGTAACTATTAAGAATTGAATTGCATTTTATTGAAAAATAAATTACTAGAGTTTTATTATTACTGAAGTTTACTTGTAATATTCTTGAATGGTGACGTAAACTTGCCAAATAGATAAGGCAGTCATAATTAAAACCATACAAATCCAAAATAACAAACCAATTAATTTGAACACTTTATCGAATATTAAATTATTTTGTGCTGATTTCTTCAAATATTTTTTTTTGAGTTTTTCGACAATTACGAAAGGCAAGTGTAAGGCTACAGAGACCGATAGTCCGATCCAAAATCCCCAAATGCCACCCATCGCACTTACAGCATCTTACAACTGAAATTACAAGACTTTTCTATTCAATATTAACTTTAATTTTTTTTTTAGAAATGTCATCAATTACTGTACTTTGGTTGGAAGTAATTTATTTGTAACTCTTGAGGAGATATGATTGGCAATAGTGACACGGATAAAACGCCATTTTTCACTTCCAATAAAAAGTTTCAGTTCTATTTCTCCACTCGTATTACCGTTTTCAGATTTACGCAAATCTGTAATTATCTAAAAAAAAAAAAAAAAAAGGAATAACTAATATTGTACTTTATTCTATGTGTACATGAGGTTAGACTTCAATTTAAATTTCTTATTTATTTTAGCTTTGCTTTTTATGAAAGCAATAATTATTATTACCAGTGTAGGCGTACACTACTTTTCAAATGCGTTGACCAAATAGTTATAATAATTAAATACATATTACGTTTGATTCGTACGAGTTCTCAGTACGGTCTCTGGCGAAATGTCTTTTGTGTGAAATCTTAATTTGTCTTTGAAAAAACAAACTTAAGTTGATTGATTTTAACGTTAAGATAATTACATTAACATACTGACACGATGGTTTGCATTCGCACGTGGCGTCCATCTCATCAGCTGGTATTAAATTGCACCCTGTAGAAATTAAATTTACACTCTCATTAACAGCTAAAAATTAATATAATTTACATTGTTCGCAGATAGGGAGCTTGTGAATGTTGACTTCCATCATGGATTGAGGTCGAATGCACTTGCAATACTTCATAGTTAAATTATGTAAACACTGATCCAAACAACTCTTATGAAATTAAAAATAAATGAAGCAAAGAGAAGGCTTATAAAAAAAAATTAATTGCTTAATGAATCTACTTCATAAGAGTATTTGTAGTTGTGGAAGTTGTTTTGTTTATCCACATATCCCGTTGGATTAATTTCTTCCTCCGCGCATGCTCTGTTGAATGGAAGGGAAGTTTTTTCATAAATTGTCTAAAAAAAAAAAAAAAGGGTTTAATTATTATAATGATAATTATAATGATTTTATTTTAAAGGAATAATTTCTTTTTCTGTTGCGTATAAAATTTGTGCGTGACATTTATTGATAAATATTAAAGATTCGGCGTTGAACACCGGAACTGTGTTCCTTCTATGAATGACCAGCACAATTGGTTTGTCATCTTTCTCCTCATCAATCTGTACATGTATTTTAGAACCTGCCATATTTGATTATAAAAAAATTTAAGAATTCTTTTTAGTTGAAAATATAATTATTATTAATTTGTACCTATGTTTAGACCATTATTTTCAATAGTGGCGCAGTTTCCGTAATACAAGTTGTTAAACGTAATTTTAACTGCAGGAAACATTAATGAACTACTGCATAACGAAAATAATGATCAATGAATTTTTTTTTTTTTTAAAAAAAAGCTTTCATAATTATTATTTTTAATTTTTGTACCGAGATGAATAATAACTCATCGGAATAACATTTTCCATCGGAGTTGCAATAGCGAATCTCTCTCGTTCACTTAACAGAGAAAGACAAAATGTTGTTGGTTTCCATGGATCACAATCGGACGATATATTTTTCATCTTTTTAAATAATTTTAAAACTTAAAATCTACGCAACATTTAAAAAAAAAAAAAAAAAGGGATTTAAACCGAAATTACTTTATTTAAAATGTCAATTAATTTTTTATCCGAAGCAATAACGTTTTTAGTTGCAATTGGGTCTTTCATACACAATGTTGCGACAATATCCACATCATCCAATTCCATCGTTTCTAAATCTTTCATCGAGATGCTAAATTAATCGATAAATTAATTATTTTTTATTAGAAAGTCATATTAAAAATTGTATGAAAGGTGTAATATTGAAGCATTTTTTAAAACAAATCTGAAGCTTGTAAAGCAGGTTAAGCCGGAGATCTGGGATAAAAAGCGGGGGAGGGGAGCAATAATTAAAGATTGTTTTTCTATAAATAAAAGTCCTTACTCAAAGTAGTCTTTGAGAATCCCCGTCGATTGATAGAGAGCCAACGTAGTGGCGATGGAAAGAGCTACTGTCCATAGTCCTTTCCTAGACTGGCTTTCGGTTCCCTGAATTAGGTCGAGTGCTGAAAGAGAGGTTCCTACCACGTCAAACGCCATGTTACTAATGACAAGAATTTGTTTTCTTTTTTCTGCTTACTGCTGAATTAAATTTCTACACTTTTACTTAATTCGTTTTGAAGTTATTTAATGCGCTGTTAAATTTCTATAATATCACGTTATGTGGTTCCCACTTGTTCTTAAACAATTATTACACTGCAACAATTTATTAGCGCGTTGCTAACTGTAACCATCGATTTCTCACTAATTAAATAAAATAATTAAAAAAGGTGTTTATTTAAGGTGAGTAAAATCAAAAATTAATATCGTATTGTGTTACCTTCTAACTACGGTAACCGTGTGTTAGTATTGTAAGGTTATAATGTTAGAAATTAGGATTTATTTATTTTTTTGCGTTTATTTAATTGCGAGCGTTCGTGAAATTACTCTTACAGTAGCTTTGTAATTTATAAAGTAAATAGAAATTAATTACACAAGTTTATTGACCAAGAAAAAAATGAAAACGTTTGTAGGAAAAATCATTTTATGGATTTATCGATCACTTTTTGAGCTTGGAAAATTATTATGACCCAAGGTTATCGCTAAGTCTCGTTGCTAATAGAAATTCTATAGCAAATTCATTTTTCTAAGAGATTTATAAGAAACAATTATTATTATTATTGTTAACTGTTGGCCCAGCTACATTAAATAATTGTTTAAAAATATTTTAAGTGATTTATGAGATTTTTTTTTTTTTTACTGTAAGTGAAAATTAATTTTGAGAGGTGAATTTTAACTGAAATCGAGTTGTTAGGTGGCGGAACCACAATGGTATTTTGACGTATAAATAAGCCAGAATGTTGTTGATAGTGACGAGTAAGGATAGAATGGATACACCGATCCATAAGCCAAAAATTCCTCCCACCAAACCCACTAACGAATCTCTCTGCAAAACAAAAATCACACTTTGAGCTCAATTCTATACTTTAATTATTTCCCTTTTGAGAATGTAATAATACTTCAATTAAAGGCTTTTCTGTGATGACTTTCATCGAAGACGAAGCACTGCTCATGCGCAAAACAGCATGTCCAGTCCTGTAAATAAAAGTCGATTCACGTTTGAATTATTTAATATTAAAATTATTTCAAACTCGCCATAAATATGATGTCAATTCATCGTAATTTTTGTACTTTTTTAACATGAAATTCTACGAAAGCGCGTGATAATGCAGATTATTATCTCGTTTGATTAATATTACATTGAACATATACTTCTTTATATATGTTCTTCGATTGACTTATTTGAAAATCATAATCCTCAAATCTATTACAGCAAACCAAAAAAATAATAATAATAAATATTCAAACATTGTATACATAATGAGCTTACTTGCACGGTAATTTACATCCACAAAGATTATAATCTACATCGAAATCTTAAAATAAAAATATTTTGTTCTTAAATTAAAAAAAAAAACTTCCAATAACTTTACCATCTACGGTTTTAAATAAGTAATTAAATCCATTTTGAAGTGTGTAAAGTTCATCTTTTTCCAGCTGGTAAATTCCACAAAGTAAAAGACAATTCTAAGCAAAAAAAAAATCATTATCAAAATAGTATTTAAAACATTGATTTTATACGCGGTTTACCTCGTAGTTATAGGTATATCCGTACAAAGGTAAAATCTCTTTAAAATCCGAGGGCCAATAAAGATAATCCGCAGTTTCATTGATGCAATCGGAGGCGTAAGGATTTGGCAGTCTTTTGGATTGTTTCTACTCGTACATCATTATTCTTTATAACTTTTGCTATCAATTTTGTATTGCCGTCAGAACTACTAGTTTATATACTGTACCACTGAGTATTTGGCATCCGTGTAATCTCCGGGCGTGATTGATACTACGTCCAAGTTTAAACTTTTATACGCCTGTACTGGTAAAACAACAAAAGGGTGGAAACCCACATTTACAATCGCGGAGATCGATGTATCTACTTCCTCGTGAGGGAAGGAAAATTTGATGATCAATTCTAAAATGAAATATTAAATTTGTTTTTAATGTAATGGTACAGTGTTGGAAATACATTGTGTATACTGAATACCTCTTATAGTTTGTCCTGGGGACAATTCTGAAAACATGGGGTTTATGAACGCGCATGCTCGTACTTTTTCATTAATTACAACTGGATGATTTTGAGGGCTTTAGCAAAAATATTAATACCGGGTACTGTTTGTTTACGTTTAAATAAATTTAAAAAAAAAAAAAATTTACTGGCAATTGATTACTGCTCCAGATCTTAATCGATATTGACAGGATGCGATAAAATCGTCAGCTTTTGGGAGTAATTCGAGTTTTTCTTCTATTGTTATTTCATCTCGGTAGTATTCACGTTTTGGGAACTAAATTATAAAACATGATAAAAAATTATTAGGTTTTATCATTAATTTTTAATGCAAAATTTCTTCTATTAAATTACCATGAAACCAATTTTTTCAGGCGTTTCATTTAAATCTTTTATTATCTCAGACAGATTCGGATTATTTAGTACTCGTTGAGAGAAATGAACTTTTGTTTCGGAACAAGCGACGACCGGAGGGAAAAATTCAGAGTTCAAATCTTCAGTCGTGGTCACTTGAATCACTTTATAACTATTTAAAAATTATTTTATTGGGAAAGATGAATTAATTACGGTTTTTTTACTTACTTTTGGTACTCTTTAATAGTGAGATAAACTTGCCACATGGATAGAGCGGTCAAAATCAAAAGGATACAAACCCAAATTAGAGTAAAAATTATTCGAAACACCGTATCGAATATTAAATTGGTTTTCGGTGATTTTTTTAAACAATATTTGATTTTTTGGAGGATTACGATGGGCGAGTGCAATATGGCGGAAACCGATAGTCCGATCCACAAACCCCAAATGCCACCCGTAGCACTCAAAGCGTCTTCCAACTAAAATTATATATTTTTTTTGTAGTAACGTTTTAATGTTTATCATTTTTTTTTTTAAAAAAAATGTTATTACTTTGGTTGGAAGTTGTTTGTTTTTAATGTTCGAGGAAATATGGTTGTTAACAAAAATATTGATAAATTGTCTTTTTACAATTCCAATTAAAGATTTCAACTCGAATTCTCCGCTCGCAGAAAAGTTTTTCGAGCTTCGTAAGTCAAGCAGTGTCTAAAAAAAAATTGAGAAAAACAAAAAACATGCGCTGAATATTAAAATTATTTTCAAAAAATTCATAACTAAAATTAGAATATTACATATTTCATATTGAAAAAAAAAAAAATAAATAAATAAATAAATGGAAATATTATTACATTTTGGATATATACATTTTCATAATCGCCAACTAAGAAATTTATTTTGGGTAAAATATTAATTTGCCTTTGAAAAAACAAGAATTAGTAGATATTAGTTTTGATTTTAAGAGAATTACCAATTACAGTATAATAAACAGTATACAGTGTATACTCACTGACAAGATGGTTTGCATTTGCACATAGTTTTCATCTCATCATTTGGTATTGAATTGCACCCTTTTAGAAATTAATTTCAATTTACATATTGATATTAGAAATTATTAACTTTGATTTACATTGTTGGCAGATAGGGAGCTTGTGAGTGTTGACTTCCATCATGGATTGAGGTCGAATGCATTTGCAATATTTCTTAGTTAAATTGTGTAAACATTGATCTAAACAACTCTTAAAAATCAAAAATAACTGATGCAAAAAGTAAGTTAAATTTTTTAATTAATTGAAAAGTTTACTTCGTAAGAGTATTTATAATACTGAAAGGTGTTTTGTCTATTCACAAACCCCGTTTGATTGATTTCTTCCTCCGCGCATGCTCTGTTGAATAGTAGAGTAGTATCCTCATAAATCGTCTGAAAATAATACCAATAAAAAAAAAAGGTTAAATACGGTTATTATTATTAAAATAATGGTAGTAATATTTTCCTTTTCTGTTGAATATAAAATATATATGGGATATTTATCGATGACTATTAAAGATTTGGAATTGAAAACTGGAACCGTGTTTCTACGATGCAGAACCATCGCTACTGTGTTATTATCTTGCTCTAAAACTAACTGCACATGCATTTTCGAACCTACAGGATTTAATTTTTTATAATGAAATTGATTTATTTAATTGGAATTTATTTTGTTTTCTTTTATGTACCGCGTACCAATAATTAATCCAGAATTTCCAACAGTGGCGCAATTTCCATAATACAGGTTGTTAAAAGTATTTTCGATCGGCGTAAATCTTAAATTATCAGGCCTATAGAACAAAACATATTAAGTAACAATTAATTAAAAATTAGTTTTTAATTATTTCTACCGCGATAAATAATTTGCTCGAGCAATTTTTTCAATCGATGCTCCGATAGCGAATCTCTCTCGTTCGCTTAACAGAGATAAGCAAAATAACGTTGGATGATTCCATGGATCGCAATCGGACGACATATTTTTCATCTTTTAAATATTAAAAAGTTGCGCTTAAAATAATAATTTTTTTTTTTTTTTTTTAAATCGAAATTTTACTTTGTTGAAAATGTCCAACAATTTTTTATCCCCAGTAATTACATTTTTATCCGAAATTGGATCGTTAATACACAGTGTTGCCGCGGCGTCCACACCATCCAACTCTACCGATTCCAAATCTTTCGTCGAGATGCTAATTTAATCAATTAATTTTTACCGTTAAATTTTTGTTAAATTCTCAGAAACAGTTACCGAATTTCTAAATAATAATAAAGTTCTCACTCGAAATAGGCTAAGAGAATCCCCGCCGATTGATAGAGGGCCAACATGGTTGCTATTAAGAAAGCTACCGTCCATAGTCTTTTTCTGTATTTGCTTTTGGTTCCCTGAATTTGGTCGAGGCCTGGAAGAGAGGTTCCTATCGCGTCAAAACTCATGGTTACTAATGACAGAAATTCATTACTAAGAAATTTCGTTGGTTTTTTTTTTTTTTTTTTTTTGCGGCGTTAGTTTTGAAACTATTTGCACAGCGCAATAATTATTGGTTTTCTTTAAAATTAAATTGTTTGCACTTGTTCTTAAACAAACACATTGCATTTGGAAAGGAAAGAAAATAGGAAAAAATATATTAATTTTGTGCGAGTTTATTATTACAGAAATCTGAAGGTTTATTTTGTAAAATAATAATAAAAAAAAAAAATAAAAAAAAAAGAGCTGGAAAAAATTCATTTTATTGATCATCGATCATTTTTGTTCTCTATAAATTTACCAAGGTTGTTAGAATTAATATTAAGTTGAATTAAAATTGCAATGATGAAATTGCATTCTATGAGCTTATTATTATTTTTACTCATACAGTAGTATTTAAATTTCAACAATCATTAAAAAAAAAAAAACATTTTTATTTTTGTTCCTAAATTATTATTTATTTTTGCCGTTTAATATAATTTGTTTTTTTAGCAAAAAAAAAAAAAAAAAAATACAAAAACTACAGTTTTTTGAGGTTTTTTTTTTTTTATTGTCGCGTGTTTGCAATTTGAACATTTCAAATTAATAATCAAAATAATGAATTTTAATCCTTATTATTAATTATGAAGTAATTTTTAATTACAGTATTTACAAAATTTTACAGCATGTACATTGTACTGTACAGTCGTTATTAATTCTCGTAATCCACTGCCGCCCCCTAGTGGCAAACATCGCAACTACAAACGTAAACAAACCCCAAACGACCTTCAGCAATAAAACAAGCAGAGCGCTGATGAGCTGCGCCAACTGTATTCAACCTTTGCGACTTTTATCTCACCTATTTTTCTACACGAAAATCTGTAAGAGGCGGAATCGTGCGGTACCCTGTGATTTTGTTATCCGTTCTTGCAGGTTTCCGCTTTAGCGAGTTATTGAATCATAATATTGCTATCACGTCAAACTACGCGTTGCTAATAACAAGAATTTGTTTTCTTCCTCTGAAAGAAACTAAATTGTTGCTTTGTTTTAACAGTAATCTTAAATGTAGGTTAATATCAATCGATTTTTCAATTAAATTGATAAAGGTATACATTTAATGAAAGTAAAATCAAAAAATAATTAACTATCGTTTTCTATTTGCGCTTTTTATTTATCGTACTGTATGTATTCTGAGGTTATAATGTTAGTTTCCGACAAGTTTCGCTAGCTTTTTTTAGTAACTTTATAAAGTAAATAGAAATGATTTACACAAGTTGGACCAACAAACTTCAAGTTTAATTTGTGACAAAAACAAAAAAAAAAAAATGAAAACGTTCGAAGGAGAAATCATTTTTATGGATTATCGATCACATTATTTTGAGCTTGGAAAATTATTACCGAGGTTATCGCCAAATTCTCCGAGGTAATACAAATTCAATAGCAAAATCGAAACAACAACAACAATAATTCCTATTAACTGTATTTATTTTAATTTGACCTTTAAAAAATTATTACCCTTCGTCTTATTTAGAATATTTTTGTTAACTTTTCGGAAAATTCGCGTAAAACTCATAATTAAGACACAAACTAAGGCGATGAAAAATGCGCTAATTAGGATGAGAAGTATGAACACGTCGATTAATTTATGCTGAAGCGTGGATAGGTTGGTGTGAATTGAGTTGCTTTTCAGGTGGTGCGCTCCCTTATGCTCAATCACGTACTCCATCCAATACACAGCCGTGCGAGTGGGTGTGTCCAAAGTGTCTCTACAAAGCCTGGACACCCGATCGGCAGCCACTTGATACCTACACCACACATTAATAATAATAATTATTATTATTGACCTGTCACTCTCAAATTTATTCAATGTTGACTAAGCCTGACAGCACTATCAAACAGCGATACCAGATACTGACACTAAATGCTTACTTGTTGTTATTAATTAATGAGTGAACGATGGCGCGTAATTGTTCAGTCGTCACTGTTTTCCAATCGACAACTTCGCCGTTTCCGTTCTTGATCACTTGGTTGGCGGCGTAATAAGTGTCGCAGCAGAAGGGGAAGGCGAGCACTGGGCATGCGTGGTACGTGGCTTCCTGAATGCTATTTAACCCCGCGTGGTTCACGAATAACCGTGTTGCCGGATGAGCTTAAAAAAAATGACGGCATTATAATAATATGTACAGTATTCAAAAGCATTGAAAATGTTCAACCTATGAGGTCTTGTTGCGGGACCCAATTGACGCGCCGGAAGTTGGCCGGCAGTGTGGCGTTGTAGTCTGTATTCCAGATAATGAGCTGAGGCAGGTTGGCTAGCGCTCCTATTATCTTACTCATGAGAACTTCCGGTAGCCATTCCGTTTTGACGAAGGTGCCGAAAGCGAAATAAATCACACCGGCTTCACCCGCACTCGCTACAATTTCTTCTAAATCCTAATTAAATTTTAATTGATTTAAATTAATCTTAATGAAAGAAACGATAGGATAGTTTTTACCTGTGGTAAGGGTTGAGGGGGACGGCATTGCAGGCACCCGAGGTCCACCGTAAAAGGCATACCCGGAAGCGAGTCTTGCCAAACGGGGTCTTGACTGAGGAAAATCATGGAGGCGTTCCGGTAGATCTCCAAGAGGGGCGGCGCGTTGCTCACGTACTTTTCGACCAGTCCTTGTTCCATACCCACCAACACGTAATTGACGTACAAAACGTATCCGTAACTCGTCACCGCGCTAAGGACTCGCCGGAAGTAGCCCATAGGTTCTTTGAAACCGAAATAATTGTAGTAAGCGTAAGGCAAGGGCACGTTGAAGTTCCAGGCCTGGGAGAGCACGCTGTGGGAGGGCGTGGCTAAGATGAAAGGAGCGCGGAGGGCGTGAACCAGAGGCAGCAGGGGCTCGGAGTAGGTGGAGTCTAATAGAAGCAGATCGAACTTGGGCGCACCGGTAGATGGATCTAACGGTTCGCGAACTAGTGTCCGCAGGTAGGCCGCGTCGTAGAACGTCGTCACCAAGTCGTTTATTATTTGGTCCATCTGGAACATGTGCTTGATGTCCGTGTTAAAGAGGTTGGGGATGGAGCGGTATCGGGAGACCCGGTGATGCTGCACTCGGTCTCCTCCGTCCACGCGGTCACCGCTGGACACATACGTCACCTGACCGCAGCAAATCAAAATAATTATTATTATTATTAATGCGAGTAATTTAACGGTAAAAACTTGGTGAGGGGAGATAAACATTTTTTTTTTTTTAGAACGATATTAAACTGCATTTAAAGTAAAATCTCGATACAACGAAGCATTCGTTATATATCGAGGTTTTCATGTTGTGTTCGTTATAATAACTTTTTGATTATTATAACGAATAGAGTTTTATTAGACTTTTATTATAGGAAATTTTTTTCCGCTCCCCTTAGATGGCGGTCGTGTCAGGGGTAGAACGCTAAATTACTGGCTCGACGACAACTAGTTGGAGGCGTCGTGTCAGTGTTAAAAAACAGTTATTTGCACACGCCAGCTGAGGGGAGGGAGAGTTCCTAACTCAACCTTTTTGTTAAGAGCTGGCAGACCAGTTGTATACACGGTGTTCGTAAAAAAAAAAAACGTTGAATAGCGCACGTGTTAAATAAAACGTGGCGGCTGCATTAGCTAATGAGACAAACATTAAATGGCACTGAGACTAAAATTATTTTAAAGTAAACTATAATAGCAACTATTTTACACTTTTTAAAACCTGCTTCGAGTAAAAATTAAAGTGAGAATGACGTCATTATTAATAAAATGGCTTTGACTGAAGAGGACAGAATAGCGAGTGGCGAGCTCGTCTTGCCG
>JAQGAZ010001562.1:0-27415 GCA_034692225.1 Polydesmus complanatus
CATTAATAAATCTATTATACATGCTTTCTTTCCGCGTATACATGTATTATTCAATTTTATATTTAGACCCTTCAATATAATAATTATTATTATTGGAATGAGATCGAGGAAGTTCCATTGAGTATGTAATCAAAGAAGCTGCATGTATTAAAAGTTGTTCAATAGAAATTATATTAAATACCAGGTAATATTAAATTTAGGAGTATAACGGTCAAATTAATACAGTACTTGAATAATGAATCTAATTTTTAAAATATAGTCAAATCATAATTATTTTTCAAATAAAATGATTAATTTTTCCATAAATACACTGTACGGTAAAACCAGACTATAGCGCGATTCAAGGGACTTAAGAAAATTCGCACTATATCCGGGAAATGCCAGAAATTTTAAATAGTGTTTTTTCATTGAAATGAAGCATTTGCTCAAAAATATTTTTTTAATCCCGTTTTTTTTACATACATATGGTACTGTAAATGGCACGAAAAAACTATCCAGAAAGTTCACAATAATAATTATTATTAAAATTCCTACATTTACAATAAAACCTTTTTTTAGAAAAACATTCATTCAAGTGGAGAGCACTATAAACGGACTTATTATACAGACTTTTAATCTCTGGGTACCAAAATATGGTCGCACTATACAGTATCCGAGATCGCACTATAAGCGGGCGCACTATAAACGGGTTTTTATACTGTATGCCTGCATTATCTTTCTAAAACATCTCATTTAAGAAAAACATGTACCGGTAGCCAGTTACCTGTACAGAAATTTAAAACGAAAACAAAAAGCAATTAGGTTTGACAATTATTGTGACTTATTCGAAAAGCTTCAAGATGAATTTAAAACAAATTTATATTAGGCTGTGCAGTTTATGGCAAACTAATCATAAGTTACGCGCCTGTCAAAACTTAAATCCATTCAATCCATCACATTTTTTTATTTTCTTCTTCAATTTTTGTAACTTGAAAAAGAAATAATAATAATAAATGTCAAATTCAATCATATTGATGCGCGAAAATATTTGTGAGATGTTCTAAATTAATACAGTGCGGCAGAACCTCAATTACAGTATCTGAAAATTTGTGAACCGAGTCAAATTTTGTGAAAATATAAATAAAACGAAGGTCCATTGTACGTAACAAATTTTTTTTTGTTAAAAAATTATTTTTTATAGGGAAAATAAACACGTTAATATAAAACTTTTTATACTTCAAAATTTTAATTAATACCGGTATCACAACAAATACAAAAATCCCTTGTAAATATAAATAACGAGCGCTTAAAAATAATTAGGACGTTTTTACTGGTTTCCATTAATTTCATTCATTAAATATGAATGAACATTTATATACCCGTAGCAATATAAAATTAATACCGTATAACACTGAAGAGCAGAGGAACGACCTTCCTCGATCCAATTAAAAAGGGTTCGTTAAAAGAAACTAACGTTAACTTAATAGATGTTGATTAATATTTCACCCTGTTAAAATAATTATCTTGCTCATTTCATTTACGGAAATGTTATTATTCGGGTTATTGCTCTGCATTACATTTTACACCTCTCAAAACAAATGCTGGCGAAAAATGTTTTTGTTTGAAAATGTTGCACATCACATGTGTGTTCCATTATCAGTTCAATCATCTCGCAGTCCGTTTCATATTATACGTTTTTTATTTATTCCTCTCCCCCCTCAAAAATAATGATAAGGCACTTTTGTGCGAGCTCATCCAGCCAGAAAATAATAAAATTACATGTACGTCGAATTAAGTTAAATAGCAATTTTAATTTATGATATAACAACCCAGACATTTTTTTGCCCTTTCAATTAAATTGTTCAAATTATTAGCTTTATTAAGTTCATCTTTATCCTACTTTTTTTTACAAAAATAAATATCATCAGGTTTAAAAATCTAAATTTTTCCATTTTAGTGTATAATTTCCCACAAAAAAAAAAGTTTCTTTAACTTCCTATTTTTCCTATTTTTTTTTATTATTATTATTATTTTTTAAAAAAAATAGTATTTTTGATATCGATTTATTTATTTTTAGTTCCACATCATCGCGCATATCACAAAACTAAAAAAAAAAAAAAAAAAATGCAAAAATACATTCAATACCCATAAAATAAAAACTAAAAATATAATATGTCTGCGCGTATAATGAATACCGTAGGCTACATGTACATCTAACATTATGAAATTTAATTCTCTCAAAAAAAAACATTAACTCCAGTACGAGCATAATGTATGAATAATATTATTGTTACCGTAGTATTCATTAGAAATATTGCTCACAGCACTTATTTCGTTGAACCTCACCCAATTGCGTGTTATTCTCATTCATTCTTCATGTATTATTTACCTAATAAATTGACTTAGAGGCCGAAATTTTGATGGTCAAAACTGACTCTTCTAATGTATACCGTACGGTACAAAAAATAATAAATATTGCATATTTTGAATTGTTGTATTATTGCAACATAAAAGTGTAATAAACACACCAATTAATTCCAAAAATAAAAATATGCATAAAAATCAGTGAATTTCAAAAACATCTGCAAACAAATTTAAACAAAATTTTCCTAAAGTTTACAAACTCAAAAAATTTTTATTGAAAATTTTGCTATTTCTCAAAAAGTAAACTTGCTTTACGACTTTCGCGCTTACCCAGGTATCAATCTCTCCAAATGTAATAATAATTTTTGGAGCAATTTCTTTACAACTTGAGGTAAAAAAAAAAAAAAACACCCCACCCACCTGAATATCCCAAAATAATATCCTTCAGTTTATCGATTTTGATTTTTTCCCTCCTCCCTCACCTAATTATAAACTAGTTCTAATAATAGACGACGGTGTTGTTAAAAGTTGATTTTTTTTCCCTCGACACATTTTGAGCATTAGTCATAAAAATAATAGGTATAGGTTAATATGAAATTGAGACGGATGACGATGAGAGTATTGTTATAATACATGTATTATGAAAATTGGCAGAGGAATCGCGCATCATCTTTCTGCAGAATTAATTTTTCATGACCCTGAATTGCAAATCAAACCTTGATCCGTTATATCAAACAATATTTTCATAAAAATAATAGATTCGCAATTGCCAAACTTTTTTTTTTTTTATCCCCTCTGGAATTTTTCCAAAAATCAGCTTTCCCTGGTTACGTTTATTACCTCCTATAATTTACATAAAGTAATGTACAATACCCGGTATACTCCTCAAAAAAAAATTTTAAAACTGAATTTTTTCTTTTTTTAAAAAAAAGTAAATATTCAAACATAATATTTTTGCATTCCAAACACGATCACATAACTCGGTTTGAGTAATAAAAATGTTGATGACATGCCAATAAATGCGAGCAACAATAACAAACAGCCGTAAAAAAAAAAATAATTTCGTATAAAATTAACTTGAGTGTGGTTGTAAACGCATCCTCGTGTTAATTAAAAATAAATTATACGTTATTTATAAATAAACTTACATGTAATTTGGAACTGTATGGCAAATCAAAAAATAGAATGTCAACGTACAGTATCTTGAAGCTTATTTTCGAAACATTTTTTTTTAGCAATAATAATTGTTTTCTTAGCACGTCGGTTTCCAAGCATTCACAAGTTCAATACAGTAGTAAACACATTCGACTTCTCACGAGAATTTTTTTTTTTTCGATTTTGGCTAACGTTTTCATCAAAAGATCAATTCGCCAGTTACCTAGCAGCGGCTTTACCTTACAAAACACGTCATTAAATACAAGGTTTACATAATATTATTATGATATCTATCGAAATTTCAAGTTTATAACCCAATTTCGTCTCGAAATTTTTCTCTGCCAATCATACAAGTATTACTGTATGCAAAAAAAAACAACTCCCAAAACATTTTTTTTTTCGAACGTTTTGTGAATACCAAATAATGCAAATAAACTTAAAAAAAAATTTTTCTATATTTTTAATCCCTCATCTTTTTAAAACTGAGCAAAATATAATAATATTAAATATAATATTATTATACACACGTCTTTAATGATGGAGGGGGGAAAATAAGCAAAATAAATCATCGACGCAACGAATTATTAAAAAAAGAATGGATAAATTAATTTTAGGGATGTTAATTAAATAAAATAAAAATTGTGTATACTATTCCCTTACTTTCGGTAATTTTACATAGTCGTAATACATGGTCAGGTGTTATCTGGTCGATTTTTAATAAATCTTCTTCGCTGATCGGCGTTGCGTCTGATGGAGGATCCCGTCGTTGCTTCGATTGTCGCGGCATCGATTCGCAAACGACCTTCGGGCTCGAGGTGCACAAATTATTCACTGTGTTACTCGTTTTAATACTCATAACGAAGATTGCTTTTACGACTGTAGTCGCTAGAATGGGTACCGAAATGGCAAATGAATAAAAATTAAGCAACTGAAAAGTGTACTTGCCGACAACAGTACGCGATATCAACAACAGCAGTTGTGAAAACAAACAAAAAAACTCAATAGACAAAATGCATTACACGCAACGTATGGTGACGTCATTCCGACCAGCGAGCTATAAATTATGAGAGCATACGCGCACCATCGTACGACGCATTACGATATTTACGTCATATTCGAAGCCTACAAAATTTGGAAGAAAAAAAAACTTTGGTGAAACGACGCGTCACAGTTTAATGACGTCATAGTGGAATATCTTGAAGAAGATTACAGTAATGACACAAGTTCTGTAAACAGTAGACTTATTATTCATTTATTAAGCATAGGCCCGGTTTCCCCCCATGTATTTGAATATTCTAAAATCAACTGAATTAACTTTTTCAATACAGAAAATTAAAAAACGAGCGAGAACTTTAAAAACTTCCTTCTTATACCCTTTTTTTTTGGCGCGAACTATCTGCTATACCACGTGATGCGCAGTAAATTGTGCGCAAATACTTGATTTCCGCACGCAATCCTTCTTCAATGCGGATTGATAAATCTTGATAGGTAAAGGTTTGTGATCCTACTGTTGTTTTTTATTACCTCAATATTCTTTTGTTTTTTTGATTTCCAAATTGCGAACTCTGAATTAGAAAAGTTATTAAATTTATTTCGCTTTCGGGTTATATATTTAGAAGGGTAAGCGTATGAACATAACTTAAAAATTATTTAATTCGATTGTTTGCATTTATAATCTATTGTTTATTTTAGTTTTCCTCGATGCCTTCTATGGAACAATATTATGAAGCTGCGATACATTTGAATAGTAAAGATGAAGAAAAGCAAGAAAAAGCATTGGCAGTAATGGAAGGGCTGGGCAGTGACGAGTCTTTTGAATGGTAAAACGATTTCAGCCTTGGGAATTGAATCGCGCTACTGGATTTAAAAATCGATTTTTAACACCAAGCATGTTTTTATTTTTAGGAAAAATGTCAAATGTGATAAATGGGCTCAATTAGTTTCAGGTAGTTTTACGTTATGTTAATAATTCTCGTATTTGTTTTTAATTTTGTAATATTTGAATGTCAGAGACGAATCAGTTGGTGATGTGTGCTATCGACGAAAAAACGAGTGTCAAAGCTTTAATATGTCTTAATCACTTGATTAAAGTTTCTGAATTAACATCAGGCCAGGTATTTAATTTATTTACTTGCGAAAATTGTAAATATAATGCTGACGAGCCGGTTCAAATTTTAGATTAAATTATGCTTATCCACGATTAATTCAGCATTAAAACGGGAACATAAAGTCTACTCTTCGATAGATTTCGAAGTTCTTCGTGTCGTCGAGTCTTTACTTATTTATTTTCCGGTAGAAGCTACTAAAAATAGTTTAAATTGTTTCGACATTGTATTTTCTCTGACGGTTCATCCTGTTTTCAAAATTCGACGTTTTGCCATACAAATCTTTGTGGAAAAGAAAACTATGCTGCAGCAGGATATCGACGATTCTATAACTAATCAAATAAAAATAGTAAGCGTAATTTAAAGGAGTTTTAACTTATCTTTTACATCGTAACGTTTTATTTATTATTTTAGTTGGCTCCAAAAATGAAAGAATTTGTCGAAAGATATAAGGATCCAGAAATTTTGAAGCTGTGGGGTGGAATAGTTTGTTTTTGTGGCAATGTAATATTGATTTGAAAAACAAATTCTCTGAATCGTTTTAAAAACAATTTTTTTTTTTAGTTTCTTCATCGAGGTGCTTCGTTAATAAATTGTTTACTGGAAATTATGGAACGTGCTTTTAAGTCCTTTTCGGAGGATGTTCTTCTCGGTGCTTATGAGAATTGGAAGTTTATCATAGATAATTTTGCGTCAAATAGGGCGACTCTTACCTCGTTGAAACGCCTTCAACTTTTGTTACGACCTCTAGTTGAAAATATTAAATTGAAAGAAGCAGCCACAGTTCGAGCCAAAATTTTTACATGGTGGCACTTAGCGGATAAACTTGGACCAGATTTGGAAACACATTTTGACAAGGTTTGTAAGTTTAAATATAAGTTAATCAGCGTTAATTGTTTTAAATATTTATCTTTTTATAGGTTGTCGTACCGCTATTACAGTATTGTTTTGGAAAATATTCCCAATCGCGTAAGATAGACTTTTTTTTTTGCGGTATATTTATTGTTTAAACTAATTTGATTATTTTAGCGGGCGCAAAAAACCAAGAAATTCACGAGTGTTTAATTTCAAGCGGTGTACATATATTTGCCAGGCTGTGTGAGGCGGAAAAGTTTATTCCAGGAGATGTGTTAAAATCATTTAATTTAAGTAGGTTTCTTTTGTAATAGACTCTTTCACTGTTAATTTAATAATAGCCTTAATTAATATTAAATGTCGAATGTTCAGAATTATTTAGGAACAATATTTTTTTTTTTAGATTAATATTATTAATTTTTCTTTAAGGTCCGCTTTGGAGATTCTCACCTAGTAGCTCAATTCTTTTCCTACATCATCATCAATTATTTTTATCGTCGGCAACGGCAATAATGACGACGAATTTACCAAGCGATTCCAAAATCATTTTATATATTTGGCGGAGTTTTAACAGTTACTTGAAGATAAGTTCAAATTCTGACCTATTGGCGGAATATTTTCGTACTTTGGAAAGCTTAGGTGAAGCTGAAGTGGCAGATCCAAAACTTTTATTTGTAAATATCATTTTACTTATGCTGTATTTAAAAATTAAACATATAACATTTTTATTTTATATATTTTATGAATAGGATATTATTGACTTGGTTGGAACACTCCCTAACGATATATTATATTTTAGAATGTGCAACTTTAATAACGGATCTCTAAGTTTATCGATGAATGTACATGTAGTATAATTTTTTTTTTTTTTAAATTTTACTTTAAAACATATTTTAATATATTTATTTGGATGCAGGTTATTCCAGCATCTATTCTTTTGAAAACGATATTTGGGAAATATGTGAAGGAATTTATTGTCAGCAAAAAGTACCCATTTATTTATTTTTTTGCGAGTTTTTAATAAATGGACTTTTTATTAATTTATTTTATTGTTTTATTAGATTTGCGAGCTTGTTCAGAACTCTAACTGATTTTTCGTCTCCTTCAATTTCTGCGTCCACTGCTCTGGACTGTTATTACGCAATTTTAACTTATTTAGATAAAACTTCTCACCGGCTGCCATCGTCCGAGATGATAAGTAAATTATGGCACATTTTAGCAAATCAATTACTTTCTTTTATGGAAACAAGTCAAGACATAAATCAAGGAACCGCCCTGCAGCCCGATTTCAATTGTGCGTATACTGGTCTTATATTTCCTTTCAAACATCTTCACCAATGGAATTTATTACCCTCAGTGAGAACTATTAATTATTTTTTTAGTAATATTTTAGTGTAAGCTTATCTAACTTTCTTAAAATATAATAGGCAACTAAGAAAGCCGTTTGGAAGACATGGGAGAAACTTTATCAAACTTCGACGAGAATTGCCCTACTCATTCCAGGCATAAATAATAATACTTTCGCAATTGAGTTTTCTTCAAAGTTAAAAACGCAATATCCAGTTAGCCAACAACGTTCTCCGGTAACTTAAAAGAATGTTTTAGGTCATTTGTTTCTTATTCATATTTAAACATTTTTTAGCACTTAATTGAAGTGCCTGGAAGTTATAATCATGCAATTTCAACGTTGTTGAACCATATTAATTTGTCAGACATAACTATCAACGCTGATGCTTGTAATTTTGATAATAATAATATTGGTTCTTGGGTTAAAAGAAATTCCAAACCTATCTGCACTATTTCTCCTTTACTGGCATTGCTCTCATTAGTGACTGACACTTTAGTTGCATTTGACGAAGAAAATTCTCTAACAAACGAAACTAAGGTAACTTCAGAAATTGATTTTTAAACGGAGTATTTATAAATGATTTTTTTACAGAATTTTCACTGCAACGCTATTGTTGAACTTCTTCAATCGTTTGAAAAAATTGGTTCGAATTTGAGAGGAAATGAAGTTTTTAATGTGTTCTTACAGTTAACCCCGGTGTTGGCGAAAGTTTTATCAAGATCTTCGATTGCCAATTCCAATTTTGCAAATGGAAAAGTTTTAAATAAGGTACATAATAAAAGTTAATGTTTATACTACTATTTGGAAATGAAATTTATTGTTTGAAAAGCTGGAAATTGTGTGGTCGATTATTACGCAAACGGTGGCCACAAATTATACTGGATTATACAATGGCGCAATGTTAGTCGTTGTTGAGCATTTGATGGAAATTGCTTTTACTCATCCGAATAATTCTATTAAGTCTGCGACATGGACGTTTTGGAATTCAACATTTTATCCTTGTTATAATAGAATTCCCATTCCAAAGCGATTGAAGTGAGTAAAAATATTATTGTCGTATTTATTAAGTTTATTTTTAAAGAATATTTTGATATAGGAAATTGTTTGAAGATTCTTATCCCACTCAAGTTACTCAAGAAACAATTGATGATAACGCATTTAACGGTAGTCCAAGAATTCCTATTTCAGAGGTAGCTAATTATTTAATACTGTGGATACTATCTAAAACTATACATTGCTTTTAACTTGAAGATTTACATTTATTTTCTTTCGCTTTCATGTTATAATTAGCTATTTTAAATTTAGATTACATGCGAAACGAGTAATTTAGGAAGCCCAACAACACCAGTTGGAAGTCTTTTAAAGCGAACTCTAATGAGCAAATTACCACAATCTTTATCACCAGTGACTGATAATAGTTCTGAAAATCATTCTGCTAGACCTAAAAGACGTTTATCTACTGATGACTTGTCAAAATTGGTACTATTAGTTTCTTCTTTATAATTTTATTCACAAAATGTAAGATGATTTGTTTAGAAATTTATAATAATTGAGGGCAGTCCAGCTACGCCGAAAGTAAAAACTCCACGTCAATTGGAAAAATTAACGGAAATGTAAAATGCCATTTAAGTTTATTAAGATTGTAGTATTTAAGTTTATTATTTAACAGATCTATAATGCCCGCATTACGTAATTCATTATCGCAGGACTCACAAATTATTCCTGAATCTCTGGAAGAGGTCAAAGAAACCCCGTCTAGGTAAAAACTTCATTACTATGGTATTAAAATTTTTATACGGTATTTACTAATAGTTTTCTTTTTTTTTTGAATATTTTAGTGATAGTAGTTGTGATAAATGTATCGATTTAACTAAAAATGATTCAGATTTAAACACCAAAAACGGCAATATTGTAGATAATTTGCACTTACGTAATCCGCCAATTAAACATCCAAGTGAAATTGAGAAAAGATTACGCGAAGCATCAGTTATCAAAAAAGTCGAAATACCGTCTTCGAATTCTGCCTTAATATCGAGAAATAAATGTCAACCAATTATTTTGAAAAATATTGACAACGGAAATTCTAAAATCCAAATAACGCCCAGGATTAATTCTAAATTGGATTCACCTAACAAAAACTTGCAAAATGAATCGTTAAAATCTTCGGACGCGAGTACACAAAATGTTAATGACGAAGGTAGGTTATTAAATTATTTCTCAAAAATTGGTCTTTGATTTAAATTTTTTTTAAAAAACGTTTGGGCATTTTTAGCTTGTGATATGGTTCAACCAAAAAATAAAAGAAAATTTAACGAAATGGAGGAAAAAGAAACAAAATTAAATGAAAAAAGGAAATGCGTAGTAGCACGGTGCCTTCCTTTGTCCCCGCAGATAAACGAAAAACTGAAAATGGTAAAAATTCCTGTTATTGAGCTTGATTGCGACAAAAGGGAGCCGGACAACAGTGCAAGAAAGGAAGGGGATCGAAAGTTTACCATTTTGGAAAATAGCGGCAATGACATCAAGTTAATGAGTGATGTAGTGTCTTTGGATAAAGTACAAGAGGCCTGTGCCAAACCACAATTATTGCCGGTTACTACAGAAAATGTAGTAATGATTGATCGCTGCAGTGAAAAGGTTGATAAAACCAACAGTTCCGATAGTACTGCCGCGGTAATAAATGAAAGTGAGAAAAAATCGCAGTCGAGTCTTTGTTCAACGCCTAGTTCGAGTTCTACTCCAACCGGTATTTTAAAAAAATGCGGCAGTAGTAACTCTTCAAATTCGATGATCAAGGTACAGTAGATTTTAATCTTCAAAGTTTATTTCAAAATAACTTCGATTTTATTGAAAGATTTATCAATTTGTTTAGAGGCGCGTATCGTTTGCTGATCCACCAGTTCAAAGCGAATCTAGTGTTTCCTCAATCGATAATTCTTTAAAAAGATTGAGGAGTCGAAAGAAATTTGTTATGCAGAACATTCCTCGACCAAAAGAAAGTGACAATGTGTCCACTTCACCTGAGCTGGTATTTAATATATTATATGGCTGACAATTTATATAACTGTATTACGACTTTGGGCATCTTTAAAATTAAGATTTTTTTTTTGGTATCCTTATTTAATTTTACAGGAAAGTACAGCTATTCTAGCATCAGAATTAAAAGATTTGGAGCCCATTTGCAAAGATTTAAGTACTTGTAATTTACCAATGACTGTGCTGTTACCACATCTCTCTATTGGAAAGTAATGCCTTTTTTTTATAATATATTAATATGAAATCGTATTCACTGAAATTTTATTTTGTTTTTAGTGCTCGGGGATTTTCCCAATTGTTAAATGCGAAATCAATTACAACGGTGGGTGATTTTTGTAAACTGAATAAAAATCAAATTCAGTCATTACCACTTAATAAACCTAAATTGGTAATGGCACTTCAAGCGATTTCGAGCCTTACGGCCGAGCTCAAATCGCCATCGAAATCGGCCGCCACCAAAAAATTACTGTTGGATAACAGCGAATGTAATTATTATTTTGTTTTTGTTAAATTCTATTTTAAAAGTTTATTTCTTAATTTAAGGCTCGCCAAGTGTAAGTGAAGTAAGGTCACAACCTGAGCAGGAGACGGTTTGCAAAAGTGTGATTAAAGAAAATCCAAGTCTTACGAAAACTAGAAGTCTTAAAAAATGTAAAACACTTGATAAAAGTAAAACTGTTGAAGAAAGAAAAAGTATTGGTGAAGAAAAGAAAACTCCAGAAGATGATAAAAGTCTTAAAGGAAATAAAAATTTAAAAGACAATTTACTGAGGAAAGTTTTTGAAGATGGTGGAAATATACTGAGGAAAGTTTTTGAAAAAACTGTAAATCTTGAAGAAAGCAAAAGCCTTGAAGAAAATAAAAGTCTGGACGAAAGAAAAAATTTTGAAGAAAATAAAAGTCTAGAAAAAAGTAAAAATCTTGAAGAAAATAAAAGTCTAGAAGAAAGGAAAAATCTTGAAGAAAATAAAAGTCTAGAAGAAAGGAAAAATTTTGAAGAAAATAAAAGTCTAGAAGAAAGGAAAAATCTTGAAGAAAATAAAAGTCTAGAAGAAAAGAAAAATCTTGACGAAAATAACGGTCTCGAAGAAAATAAAAGTGTAGAAGATAATAAACAACCTGTTGAATTACGCGAATTAAAGAATGCTGAAGAAAATAAAGCGGAAGATGTTCAACAGCCTGAAACTATAGAAGTAGATGTTCAAAATAACTATAAGCCGGAATTTACAACAACGGAAACTCAAACTTTAGAAGTTAGTTTTGTAGAAATGTATACTGAAACGAGCGATCTCGTTGAATTGAAAAATGCGGAAACAGAGACAGTCGTTGAAATAATGGAATCGGCCACTCAAACCACCTGCACCAAAGTTGTAAATCGAAAAGTTCAAACGAAGGTCGCTATTTTTAACACTGTGGAAACCGAAACAACCGATTTAATTGGATTCGCGGATAGTGAATGTCAAATTGAACCGGAAACCACGGATGCTCAAACTGAAACTATTTCTGTGCTTAAGAAAGAAACGTACGCACAAACTAATCGAAATATAGATTTGGCATCGGAAAACCCCTTTGAACAATTATTTAAAAATTTCAGGTCTGGTCTGGAGGAAATAAAAGGGGAAAAAATAAATTCAAGACAATATCGAAATTTCAATAGAAATATGGTAGAGTTAATGAAACATTTTGACGATGAATGGGGCAGCGATAACGAATCGTGAAGCGCTTTTTTATATTTTCTTTCGTTTTTATAAAAAAAAAAAAAAAAAAAGAATGACCTATGATGTCATTCGAATCGCGGTTTCTTTTATCGTTAATAATAATTACTGATGATAATAATAATTATTGTTCACATTTAAAAATAAATTTAAGAAAAAAATCTTATGCAATAAATCCTTACTATTTGCGTTTATTATTTTAATTTACGAATAATGTAATAATTATGATTCTTTTAAGCGTTTCATAACGATCGCCGCAATTTAAAAACAAAAGTTAAGTACAATAGAGATGAAATTATTTGATTTATCTATAATAATCACGTTATTTTGATTACTAATAACCCTAATCCTTAACTTTTTATACAAAAAAGCCTTCAGATACAAGATTGTCGCAACTAAGTGCAAAGATAAATTATTACTGTATACATGTATTAGTAATCCGAGATAAACGTTTTCTACAATAAGCTTTGCACTTTGAAATTCTTGTACTCGTGGCAGTTAGTATAAAGTAGCTCGCCGCATAAACTTATATCATTTTGTTTACAGGCGTTTTCAGAAAATGCTAATTTTATTTTCTTTACAAATTTTCGGGTTTTTTTTCTTCCTGTGGTTCATTTCTAAATTATTCGAGCGCAAGCTGCCGCTGGTGTATGGCCATTACACGCAAATTAATGGGCTTTATCATATCAAATGTTGGCTAGTTTACATATATTTGCGTTTATTTGTTAAGCGGCAAAACTTTCTCCCGGCTTGTAATCTGAATGGAAGTAAACCGACTAGCGTTAGCGAGGCAGGCCTGATAGCGTGTAAAGAGGAGGAAGAACTCGAATTCGCTAGCGACGATGGAATCGAATTCCTTTGCTCGGATTTAAATGGAAATAGCTTAATCGCTGGAGTAGATAGAGATGACAATAATCAAAGTTGGTTTTATATTCATCTCTCTTCATTACAATCGTTCGTATCCACCTCCAAACAATTGTCAGCAATTGGCCTCCATTTGCAGCCAATTGCCCCATTCAGAAAATGGAAACTATTTTTTAATGGGTTTTTAAAGTAGTAAATTCAATCAAGTGTAACTGTTAATTGAAATAATAAATATCGATATCAATAGGAAGGAAAATCAAGATAAATTAGACGATAAAAATGAGCAAGTTATCACAGGAAAATCAAAACTCATGTAATTATAATTATTTCATTTCAAATAATTATTTGTTATCTAATAAATATTATAGGGTATAATCAAAATACTTTCTTACAGATGGACGCCAACTCATCAAGAAATTTTAAGCAATAAAGATCATAGAAACGATTGGCTATTTTCAAAAGCAATTGCCAGAGAATGTTGGAACTTGAAATTTTGGAATCATTTTCAAAAGTAAATTTTATTAACTTAAAATTTGTGGACGTAATTATTATTAGTATTATTTTTTTCCCTTATAATTATTAGATATCAAGCGGATGAGTGGTACGAGCAATGGGGAATGCTTGAAGGAAAACTACAATTAGAAGGAGTTGACGAAGAAATTCATCTAATATTGAGGGGGAAAAAGCGAAGATTTAAGAGTAAAAGAAAATTTTATCATATATTATTTCCAACACCTAAATAATCAATAAATTTTTTGAAGGGCCTTGTAAATCCAATAATTTGCATAAAAAAGTTGTAATTGATCTTTACGCCGCGGTAATTCATTGATTTACTTAGAACAATTAACTTATATTCGATTTGAGGCCAAGTTTTTCTAAATTTTAGGATGGAACCGTTGTACATTTCAGCAGCGAGAGTTTTGATTTTGGCCTGACAGAGTGAGTAATTTTTTATATTCAAAATACTTGTAATTAAAACGTCGTATTTTTTAATTATTATTAACTTATAACGGTATTGTACTTGATAGAAATTCTTTTGGCTACGTGGTTTATTGTGATGAAAAATATCGGGAATTGCATGACACCAATTTTTCTTTGGCCCATTTTGCTGAGAATAAAATTATTCCCTCAACTTTAAATATTATTCTAAAAACAAGTTAGAATAATATAGACTATTAAGGTATATCGTACTGGTATAAAACTTAAACTTTTTTTGGGGGGGCATTTCAGAAGATAAAAAATTTGATGTTCAATTAAATATTTCGCCTTCGACAAACTTCCGATTAACCGCAAGTGTGAAGCAAAATGAAGAAACGTTTATCCACGCTGTTACAGCGACAATTGACGGTTACAGAGCCAGCGGATTTTTAAAAGTCACTTATCCGGTGCGATCGCCTACGATAGCAATTGTACCAAACACATTTCAACAACTAAAAGGTATAAACCGATATTCTTATACTTTACAATATAACATAACCTTTAGGCAATTTGTTTAATTTTAGAAATCAAAGTAGCCGACCCGACGCTATTGGCTATTCCATTAACTGATATTAACTGTAGAGATGGAGATTTTGTCGGGGGGAAAGCAATGTCTCTTGGACTAATGACAACTATTCAATCTAACGACGTAATGAAAAAATGTACGTTTATTTTTTACAATTTTCAATTTATTCAATTGTGTTTGTTAGTTTAAAATTCCCCGTGGACTTTGCATAACCGTCAGCGCATATTGGAAACAATTGAACGCAAACCCAAAATTATCTGAATTAATACACCATTTGCAATCTACTTGGTAAGAAAAAATAATTTTGTCCTTCAATTGGTTTGTTTTCATGTAAATAATTAACATTTGCATCATTAGCAATGAAAGTAACTTGAGTCAGCTTCAAACGCAATGCGAAACGTAAGTCGATTTTATATACGGTACATGTAATTATCAATTTCTTTCATTAAATAAAATTTGATTATCTAAAAATATGATAAATTTTAGTGTGATGAAAGAAATTTCCAATACAGAAGTAAATTCGAGGATTAAAAAAGCTGTGGAAGTGGTATTGGAAAAGTTATTTGGCCAATCGCTCAGTGACAAACGCTTTGCTGTTCGTTCATCCGCTGTTGGTAAACTCAATAGCGCTTTTATTAATACGAGTATAAAAATAAAATATAACTTTTTTGATATTAAAAAGGTGAAGATGGAGAGGAAACTTCATCAGCAGGACAAAACGATACATATTTAGGAGTAAAGGGATTAGATAAGGTTAACTTTAATTTTAAAAACAGTACCGTAATAAATATTGAAAATAAATCAATAAATATAATTTAATTTAAAAAAAAAAAAAACTTTTAAACTATTGCAGATTCATGAGGCCATATCTAAATGTTGGGCTTCTCAATTTGCGTTTCAAGCAGTCCAATACAGAAGGTAAATAAATACAGTAGTGTATTAATTTTTCATATTTTACTTTAAAAAAAAACTACAGTGTACTGAATATTATGGCATTAATAATTTGTTCTAGACAACACGGTCAACTTATTAATTGTGGAATGGGTGTGGTGATTCAAGAAATGGTTCCATCTGAAACAGCTGGTGTACTTTTCACTCGCGAACCAGTCGAGGGAGATATTTCCAAAATTTTGATCACGGCAAGCTACGGTTTGGGCGAGGTTAGAGCAAATAATTGTTTTAAAAAATCCAAAAGTTTCTTATATATATATATATATACTTTTTAAAATAACATTTAAGAGTGTAGTTTCTTCGCTTTGTGATCCTGACACTATTTATGTTCATCGCAATTGGCGAGATGAAGTCAATATTCTTGAGAAGAACGTGGGCCAAAAGAAATCTATGGTAACAATAGACGATTCCGAAAGTGGAACTACACAGGCTGAGATCAATGAAGAACATAGAATTTCGTGTTGTTTAACGGATGAGCAAGTATTAAATTTAGCAAAAATCGGAATTTTCAACGAAAATATTTTTGGTGGACCAAGGGACGTAGAATGGGCCTTTAGCGATGGGAAACTTTATTTATTACAGGTTTGCGTTTTATCATAATTTTATATTAAACTGCTTTATTAATAATTTTTTTTTTTTTTTTTGAAAATTGTTAATTAATAGTCTCGCGCTATTACAAATTTAGATCGTGATGATGAATGGTGGATTATTAACGAAATGAATAGTGCTCCAATAGGAGATGAGGACATTAGCTCTGTTGCTAATTTAAGGTTGGCCATTCTATTAAATCCATTAAATCAGTTTTTCTATTCAGCAGGTTTTCTATTAAATCTAAAACATTTTTATTTACATTTTTTAACTTAAAATATGAAATGCGTTGCTTGAAATGACAGAGATGTTTTGCCAGGAGCTCTAACGCCGCTAACTCTATCTTTCTCCCACGCTATGTTAGAGATTGGTTTAAAAGTATTGAAAATATTTTAAATTAACCCCACTGCCTTATTTACTTTTTTTTTTTTGGTATTGGTATAATATTAGTCTCGTCGAGGTCACCCAACTCCTTCAACATCAAGATTTGTGAATTGGAGATTTTTTGGAGTATTTGGTCGCAATTCTCTAATGAATTTAACCAGTGTATGTTGTTTTTAAGTTACTGAATTTAATTCTTCGTATTTTAATGCAAACCATTTGATACGCAAGATATTTAATATTGGTGTTAATCGCAAATTGTCGAGTCAAGATATTGGAATTGGCCATTCTATTTTGGGTTGTAATATTTACAGCGGTGGACTTCACGAAGTTCTTTTGCATCGATATAACGAAATAACAGCAGCTGGAAAATTAGAAACTTCACTTCCAGCAATTAAAGTAAAATACGTTAAATCAGGTAAAATAAACAGGTTAAAATGTTTTCTTTTTAAGTTTCTATTTTATGGAGGAGATGAATATCACAAAACTTGCGCCATTGCTATGCCAATTATAAAGGAAAAGCTTCGATTCACTGATAAGGACGATACAAATCGAATGTTTAATATTATTTGTGAAGATATCGCGCCATATTTTCAGGTTTGCTTTTCCTTTTCTTAAAAAAGAATGACTTTTTTTTTGAAATTGCAGTAATATCTTTTTAAAATCCAGGTATTGGACAGCCACATGAATTGTAGCCATTCGTCATCCGTAGTTAATGGAGCAATTACTGCATTTTTAACGGCTGAAGCAGAAGGTATTCGCACCTGAAATTACTTGCTTTCATTGTACCCGTACTTAAGAAAAATTATCTACCGGTATTTTAGAATTCACCGCGGTGCATTTAAGTGATATTGCTGTTTTGATGAGCAATTGTTCCCATGTTGTGAGTGCTGATGTTCCAGCAGCGATTCAAGTAATAGGCCTACACATTTTTCTAACCGTTATGACCTATGCTATAATTTATGTATTATTCTAGAAATTGGTTGAAACTATCAAAGAGCTTCCAGAAGAGACTAAGACAATTTATGAAAATGCAACAGCAAATGTGACATCAATATTATTATTATTAACTTTTTTTTAAACTATTGCAATATGTAATTATAATTACAGGAACTTTTAGAACTTCTGCGAAATGACACTGGAAATGCAGGAAAACAATTTAGACAATTTCTAGAAATTCATGGCCATCGTGCATACAAAGAGGTTATTTTGTAAATACTAATGCATTATAAAAGTTCTGTTTTGTAAATTTTTATTTTCAATACCGGTAGTTAGAATTGCTCGCTATTACTTGGGCTAAAGATCCGATTCCTCTTATCAACGCTATTCAAGTCAGTTAAGAATTTCAAATAAATAGCTAATTTATTCATTTCAACAGCAATATTATTTTGCAGATGCCTTTAAAATCAAATGTTTCAAACAAAGCACAAAAGAATAAACCTTTGGGTATCAAAGAGACAATTGACAGTCTTCAGACGCCATTGCCAAAAATCTTAAAGTTAGTTACCGTAATGCTTATTTATAATTTACCTTTCATAAAAAAATAATAATTTCCTTTTTATTTTAAAAGGCTTATAATGCGTTTTATTTTGAGAAAGTCCAGAGAAATTGTATCTTGTAGGGAACATATGAAAGTATAATGTCAATTCATTAAGTTACTTGTAAAATACTAAGTATTATTGCATTAATATTCTAGTCCAATCTATCAATGGTGACTGACTTGTACAGAAAAGCCTTTTGGGCATTAGGAGAACGAATGGTGAAAGAAGGCCGAATTTTAGATCCCGAGCTCATATTTTATTTCACTTTGTATGAAATTGGCCAATTCCTTAAATCGCGCTCTCCTAGACTATTAGCATTGTAAGAATAATTTAAATCTATATGTAGGCTACTGTATAATTCTGTAAATATATTCTGACAATTAGAGCAATTCAACGTCGAGCGTTGCACCCTCGATTGGAAAAGCTAGAATTCCCAGCAATGGTCTATGGATATCCCACATTGGTAGGCCTATTCGAGTATTATTAAGTATCATTTTTAAAAATCAATAACTAAATTTTTAAATTAGAAATTAGATAGCGAAGAAGAGATTGACGATGCAATTGACAGAGAACGAGGTCTTATTTTAAAAGGTACGAACAATACTTAAAAACAAGCCGGAATTATTTTAGACAATTGCCCTTACAAACATTATTTTGCAGCAACATGCGCTAGCCGAGGCAAATGTCGCGGTACAGCACGAGTCATTCGCCACGTTAGTGAAGCCAATACAATACAAGTAGGCCTAACCTATCTTAATTCGATTTTTCATAACCAATAAATGCATAATAAAAAAAATTTAATTATGTTAGCCGGGAGACATATTAATTACATACTCAACGGATATTTGTTGGAGCCCATATTTTCCGCTTTTATCTGGGGTAGTTACCGAAATTGGTGGATTAATATCACATGGTAATTGAGCAAAACTTAGTTCGATCATCATTAATAATTTTGAGACTTTTTGTATAATATTATATTGGTACATGTAGCCTACTTGATACAAAACAATATCATTTTACGATAGGCCTATATTTAAAAATATCAAAGTTATTAAAGACGATTCTTGCATTTTATGATTGTAAATTGATTGTATTCTATCATTCATGAATAATGTTTTATAACTTTTTTTTCACAGGGGCTGTGGTAGCTCGTGAATATGGACTTCCATGTTTAATTGCTGCTGAAAATGCTACGAAATTATTTCGTTCAGGCAAGTTTTTTTTTATCATTGTAACGTTCGTATAATATTATTACTAATTCTTTTAATTTATAGGAGACCAGATTATATTAGATGCGACTAAAGGAATAATTGAATTAATATAAATATTTAGAAGTAATTTACAAGATGAAAGTTAATTAACTGCACACCGCTAAACAATTATAAAGTGATCGCTATACATGAATCGCCTACACTCGAATAAAATGTTCTTCCTCCATCTTAAAAAATGATAAATGGCAAGTAATTTCGTCTTGAGAAGAAAAAGAAGCCACAAAAAAACTTTTTTAAAAAAAAGAAAATAAAACTTACAAAGTCAATCTGCAAATTTGTAATATTACCGGTAATTACTACTTAAAATGCGTACCGTAATTGGTGATGTAATCTAATAGCTTCGTTATATTTGCTAAAATTATGTATGAAACTTTGGCAAAGATAATTTTTATTAAATTTTAATTGCGATTATAAAATGAAAAACCAAATAATGTTTGCGCATTAAGTTATTACAGTATATAAAAAAAAATAATTTCACAATTTCGAAAGACAAAAAGAAGATATCAAAATTCGTTACAAAAATCTTTCTAATTTCGCTTGTGTGTTTCGAAAGCTATCCATTGTAACGCGCACGCAAGGATCATTGCAATCCATAGAATGTAATTCAACTAAATAACCAGTTATGTAGTTCAAGCAAAATGTTGTGAACTGCATTCTGGAGAATAAATGTTTGAGAAAATAAACCTTAAAAAAAAATTGATATTCTTACCTTTCAATTGCAGGAACATTTGTTGGATTTTCAGTAAAACTAGACACAATATAACTCAAAACTTTTAACAAGTGTAGAGAATTCTTTGCAGACAGCCATTGCGGATCCTAAAATATTAGATTTTTATTTATTACAATAGGGTACGTTCACACGGGTGACTTTGTCACGTGACAAAAATTACGCTCAGTAAATTGTATTGAAGTCAATGGAGCGGTACACAAGAAGCGACGTGACAGCTCCATTGACTTCAATACAATTTACGGAGCGTAATTTTTTGTCACGTGACAAACAGTCCCCGTGTGAACAGGACCTATACTGAAAAATTAATCAGATAGAGAAACTTACCTTTGATTTGTAAAATTTGTTATAGGCATCTAATAGCTTTGGAAGTGAAATGCCAGCACTTAACAAGGTGCTAAACACCCATTTTGGGTCCAAATTAAAATTCAAACTTTTGTTTTCCAAATACTTGATTAAAAATGCTAAAATAAATATATAATATATTAATTCTTTACAATACAATATAGTTTGAGGCTTTGAATGATAAACGAAAGTTGTAGGCCAGTCATTTCAAATGATTATACATATTTTCGAAAAAATTAAGTTCTACTTGCCTATTTATTCCGTTTATCATTGGTGGCATCAATAATACATAAAAAAGTAGCCTACTTACGTAAAGGAAAATATTTGGATGTTGACGAATAAGTTTTTCCTAAAGTTTTCAAAGTATTCCCAAGAGTGAGAATTCGCATTTCCACACTTCCATTATTTGCTAAATCTACAATTAAAAAATAAATTATATTTTACTGTTATTAAAATATTATTTCATATTAATTATTACCTTTGTCAATTATATTTTGCCATAAGGTTTCTATCAATGTATTATCATGTAGATTGGCACAATGCAGGACTGCTAATTGACATTCGTGTAAATTGTAAGGGAATGCAAACTCTTCATACAGCTATTAATTACAAAACAGACAATTAGATTTTATTAAATCAATTGCGGAAAAAAAATCATCACACTCACTTGAGTGATATCTAAAAGATCGGAATTAAGTCTAGAAATCGCATTTTGAACATCTCGTGAGTTGTTACGAGATAAAGCATCAAAAATCATTAGTTGGATTTGTGCGACCTAATAAAAAACATTTCGAATTAAACTAAAGCTGCAATCAATAACTTTCAAATGGAAATACCTCCATTTTTTCTTCTAATTCATGCAAATATTCTCCCTCTACCCGGAAACTGGTAGTAACCTCAGCGCTTCTCATACAAACAATTGCTCTAGCTAAATATTCTAATCGTTTTCTTAAATTGATATCAGTCCTGAAAATGGTCTCATTATTTTAAGGCTTGCTTTATAATCAAAATTTACAATTTTACCCATGTTTGTCGGCCAACTTCGTTAAAACTTTAGCGGCGGCATTATAATTTGAATTCTTTTCATAGTATTTCCATAAAAGATCCATCATTGCCAAATTATCCAAAGCATTTGCAATAGCTCGTTTCAAAAAATCTTCCAAATAAGTAGACTTAATCTTAATAAAAAATTAATCGATCAATATACTGAATTATACAAGTATAAACCACAATTTTATAAAAACCTCTAATAATCTGCTTTCCATTTTTTGACTCATCAACCAATTGTAAATAGCCACGTGAAAAAGTTCGTCATCAGATTTCATTGCCAATTGAAGTACATCTTCAAGCTCGTTGTCAGCTTCGCCAGCGGTCAAACTAAAAGCAGTTGTTGAATTTGTCGATTGTCCAGGCAGTTTAGGAACTTTTGACGAATGAGGACTGCCCGATTTCATGATTACAAGATGATTCAAAGCATCTGTAATGTGCTTAAACGATTCCATCCTATCACTGTAAGCGTGGTAGCCTTGTTGATCTGTCGCAGGACTATTATTGCGGTAGTAATTAAGAGCAAGATTTTGTGGATCTTGCCGTTGTGCGGTTAATAAACAGAGATCTACAATTCCCGAATAGCATTGAACTGCTTGCAATTGCTGACAAATGATAGGCATATTTAGTTTCGGAACGACTTTTTGGCACAACTATAATATTAAAATATTATTACAAAAAAAATAATCTACTGACAATGTAAATAACTAACTGAAATTGCTTCCTTGATTAAATTTTCCCTTTCGTATTTATTCTTTGACTTTTGACATTCAATTAATAATTCGTTTGCCTATAATGTGGATTACGTTTTACATGTAGCATCTTTTTTTATTATATTAAAATAGTAATTACCTTAGAAAATGTAGCATCTTCAGCTTTATAAATAGTTGGACATACTTCTCTTAATTTAGCACTAATAGCTCCCGTGCTAGCATTGTCGCCAAAGTACCGATTAAGCAAATGTGCTATTAACACTGATGCTATCTGTAAAAAATATACCTTTCAAAAATGAGCATAAATTATTACTAGAATCTAGATTACAACCTGTTGGCCCGCTAATAATAAGTCTTTAAAAGTCATTGATCGCAATTGATCTTGGTAATCCTAATAATTATGCTAGCGTTAACAATTTCGAAAACTAAAAAAATTTATAAAAATTACTTGATGTAATGTATTGACAAAAACTGGAAACTGGTGGTCATATAAAATTCTCCAAAGTCCCAACATTTCCAATGACAGTTCGATCAACATTAATAAATTATAAATAGACGATTTTTCTTGCAAAACAGCTTCAGCTATCATATTAAAAAATAGATTAATTAAGTCATAATAATATGGTCTAAAGAACAAATCGATAACAATGTATTAATTAGTACCGCTTAAACGTTTTTGCATTTGCTGTTGTTGATGCAGAATGTTCTGATCAGTCGACTTCAATAAATTGTTTAATCTTTGAGACAAGTTTTGTGTGGCACTTATACTAAAGAAAACATATTTATCAAATTTAATATTTTTAATAAATATAAAATAACATACTTTTCGTTGACAAGCGGCAGTAGAACATTACTATGGCGTTGTAAAAAATTTCTCAAACATCGTAACTGCTCAATATAATAGCCCAATTCGGAACTGGTAAAGTTACTTTCCAACTAAAGCAAAACCGCATATTTTTTAAAACGCAAATAAAGGTGAAATATGAAACAGCCTACATAGTAATTTAATCCTGTTTTTAAATAATCACACGATACTTCGATAGTTAGACGTTCTTTCCAAAGTGGTCTACAAATACAAAAATATCAGTAAAAATTATGTATTAAAACTTTTTTCTATGTATCTAAATCATTTTTAACCTCATAATACGACTAAAAAAAATGTATAGTCCGTTATGTAAACTAGAGAAGTTGATATCAGGAATTTGCGTCAATCCTTGTTGATCAAAATATGGCATCCTCATTGTAGAAGCAATGCCACCCGCTCCTCCAGGCAGAAATGATGACGACTGGCCTAAACTATTAACATTTGATACCGAATGCAATGGAGTTGAAGCCTGTGGAGGATGAAATCCTAACCGAATGCATCTATTAATTAATTTTATTTTTAAAAAAAACTTTTTCAAAACCAACCACTCATTGGTGAAGACGGAAGTACGTAAGACATATTAGGATTTCCAAAATCTAAGATGTTATAAAAATATTTAAATTTCAAATTTCAAAATTAAGGTTCTGTTATTATTACTAGTTTGAAGTTGGGATGGATTTGATCCAACATAAGTTTGTGGAAGACGTAGAGAAGGTTCACCACCATATAAAAATAAAGCTCTGACTGCCCACTCAGAAATCTTGCAAAAAATTTAAATTTAATGAAGCAATCCTTAGATTTAGTTATATGCTATTCTTACTTGTGTATCTTGGCCAGTTGGGGAAGTAGCCAGAATCAAACACATTGCACAGGCTTGTTCTTCCTGATGAAGCGCAAAGAATGTTTTTACAGCTTCAGAATCAGGGCCACGATAATCCAATAAAAGTTGCCGCAACTGATCGACTGGACGTAACTTTGAAATAATATGAGTTCCCTAAATAATAATATTTAATAAAATATGAATACTCTAAGTTAATAATGCTGATTTTACGTTAGCCGATAAAATCGCAAATTTTCGTGGTTGTTGAGAATGTTGCGTGACAAGAGTAGGCGGTTGAACACAAGCAGGAACTACCACGTGAACAGCTTGTGGTAATTCAGCCATTGCCCACATTTTTCCGTCAATTTGTAAAGTAGTCTAGCAATAACGTTGCAATTAAAAATCAAAATGTATTTCTAAATATCATTAAAATGAGCCAAACTTGATTTTCCATTAATTGATTATTAAATCCAAACGTATCATTGCTCAAACACCACAAAAGATCGACCGATTCCGTTTGAGTTGATGCCATTAAAAATGTCCCTATTAACAAAACCATTGAAAAAAGAACCTTCTTCCAAAGTAAAGAATTTAAATACCCTTCTTGTAATAAGTCATGTGCACATTCTGAGGCCTCACTGGAGGAGACACTGCAGAAAATCCCGTAGGTAATCGTACATGAATAAGTTGTAATGTAGACGGCCTATTCTGGGCACTCATTAAATTAACTGTAGTAAAATAGAGCCTCACACCTAAGAAAATAAAATTATTTGAAAACATTTTCTATAAAATGGTATTTCAATTCATTTTTACCAGTGTGTGTTACTGCAACAAGGTGGACATGAGCAGATTCTTGAATTTCTAAATGGCAAATGCTCACAATCGGTTGAAAATTATTTGGATCAATTGTTCTAATTTAAAATAAAAATACATTTTTGTTAATATTAATATTCTTATAGCTTTGAAAGTCAACCTTTAAAGGTTTTTTTTTTTTTGTAACAAGAAAGGTGTAAATTCAAACAATGTTACATTTATGAATTTCAGAAAATGTAAATAATTCAGAATTTACTGTAGGTATAAATTTGACTTTCGGGTTTTTGTTTGTATTTTTACTTTAACGACTTGTTTCGCATTTTTGCTCGTTTAAACCTCTCAATCGAAACTAATGTTTTTCTATAAGTTACAGAAGTTTATTTTGAAATTTGATTTTCAACCCAAGGAAAATTAAAAGCAGTCGTTTGCTTGTGCGTTGATTTGGAATATGTAAGTGTTATTATCGACTATACTGTCCTATATATCGCGCATCTTTATTGCTTTTATATATTTCGGACAAGATATAAATTAACAATAACAAAATTTGGTATCAATTACTTTGCCACACCACAAGCTCTGTATAGTATAGAATGTTGGGTAAGGTAAGTCACTCTCGTCATTCCCATACCATCAACCCCTAAATCGTAAATCTAATATAAAAAAATCATATAAGTGAATAACAAAAATAAAATAATGACAATAAATCAAACCGTTATTGTGCCTTTATCAGAACGCGTATACAAAATGTATCTAGAATTATCAACCGATATCTGTACAATACCATCTGAAAAATTTAATAAAAATTAATTAAAAAAATAAAGTTGGCATTTCGCTTACAAACCTTCTTCCGTGAAAGCTGAACTTAAAAATGATGGTACTAAAAATGACAAACTGCTACTGCTATGATTGATTTTTTTACACTTGCGACCAAACCATCCTTCTTTTCCCTAAAGTTCGTTCAGATGTAAACTGCAGCTATATTAAAAAATAATGCATTTTTTTTATATATACCTGGTATGTGATTTCATAAAGGCATCCGTCTTTTCCACCAGCAAATATTCTACCATTATCAACACCAGCTATGCACGTCATGTAGATATTGTCACTTGGCAAAGAGTAGAGTGGCTCAGGAAGTAAGTGCATTTCTTGTTTGCCATAATCATTTACTGTACCTATAACATACTTTTTTGTATAACACTCAAATAAACATTATTTATCTTTGCAAATTCTACCATCATCAGGTGATGTTCCGAAGCTTACACCTAACAAAACAATTTCAACTCCAGTAGTTAAGCATAACAGATAATTAATAAACGGTTGAAAAATTCCCGGTTTTGGTTTAACTAATCCAACGCCAAAAATTGTCTCTCCTAAACCGTCAAAGTAGGCTAAATCGCCCCTAAAAACCAATTATTTCCATTTAAATGAATTGCACTATCATAGAATTTAATTTATAATACCCATCTTCCAACGTCCAAACAAAAATATTACTATCAATAGTTAACCATGCTCTACCAATTTCGGGAAATAACCCCATCATACAATTACTTTGCATATCTGTAAATTTAAATTCCTTTTAAAAACATCTTTTCATTAATAAATATAAACGTAATTCTAATTACGTGTAAATTGTTCTAAAAGTTCTGCAGGTAGTGGAACACGCTTCACCGAAACTATTTCTTGTAAATTATTTAACCCACGTCCAATTTCAGCCAAGTTTGGATAATCTCGATCATGTAATCCACTAACATCTGCTATACCTAATTAAAATAAAAATTTAATAGCTATGTCCTGATTTAATATATAATTTAATTACTTTGCGAAACGCATCCTAGCTGATCAACAAACTGAGGGAAATTGCTGTCTTGTGTCAAAAACTTTTCCACAATACGCCCAGCCAATTCGAGATGATCTTGCATCTGTCGATTCGAATATACGCCTGATGTCATCGCTCCCACATTGGTCGTATTTACCATTTTTGATAAGTAAATCTTCAACTCTATAATAATTATCAATGAAAAATATCGTTAATAGTTCACAATCAAGTGTAGCTCACATGCACCTTCTATTTTAAAGTTAAACTATGAATAATAATTATTATATCGCACCTTTTTAATTGTACTAGTAATCTAACGTTTTCTTGCCGCTGTAGAATTATTAATACAAATTAACACAAGTTTTTATATCCTTCAAAATTAAAACATCATTTAATTTGCACACAAACTTAAGGAAGTCAGCGTTATCACGCTGCATTTCGCGCCACCTGACTGGAAGTGTCTGCTATGTAAATTCATACGGAACCTTAAAAGGGTGTTGCTAAAATCTATTTTATTTTTTTACTCAAATAATAATAGGTCTGTTCGTGTATGCTGCACCTTCACGGTGCATGTGCATGCATATGACGTCACCATTCTGGCGGGTGCAGCGA
>JAQGAZ010001563.1:0-27408 GCA_034692225.1 Polydesmus complanatus
TAAAACAAATATTTTTATTTAAAAAAACGTGTTTTCTATACAAATTACATCTTGCGTTATTTCTGAGACACCCTATATTAAAAGCAATGAAGAACGATATTAAAAAGTGCGCGTATTAATTTATTTAGAGAAGTCCACTCTTGTCAATTAAATCAGCTGAATATTATTGGATTCATCGCAGCTTTTTTTTCCCCTAAACTGTCATTAAGATAGAGATCTATTCTAATGCACCAAGTTAAAAAAAAAGCATTAACGGTTATTTGTTCTCTCTTTTTTTTATATTGTTAATTAAATAATTCATTTGGGTTTCATTTAAAATAATGGTTGTATCGCAGGATACTCAGTGTTAGGGTGATCCAGTTTCTTTAAAGATAAATTAACAACACTCGAAAGACGTTTATTTCTTATTCGCGTATATATACCGTATACTCTAATATAAATGAAGAAGAAGAAGAGAGAGAAAAAAAACAAAGAATATGATTTACGTCATTTTGCTAAATTCACGTGCACGCATATCTAAAGAAGCAAAATGATTTAGTTGATAAAGCTTCTTCCACTAGGCTTTATAATTTTGCAATATTTGTAAGAGTTAATTTGTATTAGGCTCTTCTTACCGACCCGTAAATATACCGTAATTCGGTAACGCGTCTTTTCTCCCCTGCATACGTATACAGCAGCTAGGACTCGTTTTACATGCGAAACACATTAAGAAAAAGTCGTGAGCAATGTCTGTCTGGGTTATTTCATGCATGAATTTAATGAAAGTGTGTAATATCTATTCTTACAGAAGAGAAGAGTATAGAGTGAAGTAGGCGGTAAAGGAGACTTTTTATAGTGTGCATTCGATAATGAAACTGAAGGGATTTTTGTTTTACGTATACAATATACATCAACTCGATTATTTTTTTTTTTTTTTTGCATCTTTTTTTTTTTCTTCAATTCTCTATGGGTTTGTTTTTCTGACGATATAAATAATTAATAAAGCTTAATAATTTGTCTTTTGACTTTTCATATAAATGGAATATACATAAGATAGGCGTCTGTGAGAGTAAAGCAGCGAGTATTTATTTATAATAGACAAATTCAGTAATTCAGTACCGGTAGCCGTGTTTTTACGGGAAAGATGAGGTGGGTGGAGGATCGTTAGAACAACGCATTTCTTTCATAATTAACATGTACAGGGTGGGTTGTTTGATTTTTATGATAAAGAAGAAGGGATAGGTGGGGGGAAGAAGAGGGGATCGAAAGTCATTCTTTATTTTAATTGACATTGTTTTTTGTTAGATATTACACCGAACGTGGATATTACGCGATGTTATACCGAAGTTTGCGTATGAGGGAAATCTATATTTACGACTGTTTGGCGAAAATTTCTTATGAAATTTTAATTTTTGTTTATTCGGTACGATATACATGTACCGTATGCGAATTATTGTTGCTGTCGGAGGGAAAGAGAAAAAGATTATGATCTCTAGTCTGTTGGAATTTTTAATAATTTGTTTGTTTTATTATTATTTTTTTGCCTAAAACAAATTATTTAAGTTAGAAGAAACTAATAAATGTTCGTTTATTTTGCGTAATTATTTTCACAACTAATAGTTGGTGGGATAATGTTTTTTGTTTATTAAAATTTGACGATTTTATATGTAATATTTTGTTGCGTTATTTAATCAGTTTTTTTTTATATCTGATTTTATAAACAATATTTTATGGAGAAAAGAATGTTATTAGGAGTGATTTATTTTTTTTTCAATGGTATTTTAAAGACTACCTTTTTTTTTTTTTACAACTTATTTTGTGGATGCATGTCCAAAGATTTGCATTTTTAAAACATGTATTTAATCTATTCTTAAGTACATGCACTGTAGTTCTTGAAGTCGTTTTGAATTTAAAAGTCATTAAAGTAAGCGTTTTTAGAGAGATTAAATTAATAAAAGACATAATGTATTGGATATACTTACCGACGCTGTAAAAGTTGAAGTTTGTGTTTCTCAATGTTAACAATTATTAAGGTTACAATCGTTTGCTTTTCCATCGTTACGTTCAAGTTACATATACAAGAAACTTGATATCAAATAAATTAAAGTACTGGTAATAGATAATATTTTTATTATTTAAATTGATTTTAAATACCGTACCAGTGGTTGGTTGCGTATTAAAATATCTTTTTTAATAATTTGCGTCTCTTAAGACAAAGCAACAAACACATACATCAGAACAAATAATAAACCGATAATACCCGGTAATAATAACAATAAACGAATCGCTTTATCAAAAATAACTAAAATACCGAGTAAAAAAAAAAACAAACATTGGAGAGACTTTCAAACGCAAAAAATATAGATCTACGTGTTTCACCGATCAAAAAAGTAACAAACATTTAAAAAAAAAATTATTATTTATTATTATTTTAAATACTGTACTGTTCCATAATTCTCACTTCTAATACGCACTTTTTGTCTTTATGAATTTGGATGCGAATTATACAGCTTCATACTAGTACAGTATAATTACTATAAATAGATGAATTACCATTTTTCCAGAAACTTGTGAGCTAAATCAAGAACTCACATTATAAAACACAGTGTATTATTAGCGAAATTTTACGGTAATTTTATTAGAAACTATTTTGGCGACGGTATATTGCAGTCTATTTTTAAAATTTAACTGTGTTTTTTTCTGCATGGAGTAAGAAGGTAATATCATTTGACAAAATTACGTTTTCTGAATCCGTCACCGAAAATAATGTCTTCCGGTTTTGTCAACAATATGGCGACAACGGCAGCCTTCGTTCACTTAGTGGCGCAACGAGGGGGAGGATTGGCAACTGCCCGGATGTTAGCAAAATTAGATGAGAAAAAAAAAAAAAAATGGAAAAAGAAATCTGACATTTTCCCGAAAAATATTTTGCGTATCACAAGCTCGGCGCTTGGTTGCTATAATATACCAAGTTAGCAAAACAATATTTTCTTGGGCAAAAGAATTAGGAAGATGGGGTAAATTATTTTCGTCTTCGGGCGACAAGTATCTCTCTGTACGCCACTGCGTTCTCTGGAAAGCACTCCTCTAATAATAATTATTCTAAGTCACAGTTGCTACTGCGCTTTTCTCTCATTTTTTTTTTTTTTTAATTATAACATTGTTTTATTAAAATTTGGGGTGGTGGAAAAAGACTATATTTTATGCAAACTATTTTAATAACGACGTGGAAATTAAATTTTTTTTGTTGTATAGTGTAATTAGCATTATTTATTATATTACATAAGTTTTGCAATTAAAAAAGTTTTGTTTGTTTTTGGGTTAAATACAATTTCTAGAAAATATTAAGCATAGAAGTACGAGGTAATTATTACGAAGTGATTAGTTTAAGTGTGTTTATTAGCTGTTAAGAAATTTTTAACCTCTAAAAATCATTTAATTACGGTAACAGCTTTAGTTAACACGTTCGGTTGTGATAGTGAAACACCGCGGGTGATTTATTTCATTTTATCAAAAGTTTGGGCGTGCTGAGTTTGTTATTTAAGTCATTGTTTACATTGGACTTCATAATAATAATAATAATAAATACAACTAAAATTGTGCATTTTTCCCTGTCTTTTTAATTGATTTTAAGTTGTTTAATGTTAATGGAAAGAGGATGTTGCGGGAGAAGGGAAGCGGAATTGGATGAGTGCAGTTGAGTGAGCAAAGACGTGTTCAAAATCGTCCAGTGTGAATTTTTGTTTCGCTTTGTTTTGGTCAGTAACTCATATTGTGACCGAAATTAATGGCGTTGTACTCGCAGTCGAATACATTTTGAGGAAGAATTTATTCGCTTGAAAAGCAAGAAATGTACAAAGCGAGAAAATTGAGTCAATTATCTAAAATAGAAAAAAAAAAAAAAAAAAAACAGTGAACTTTTCTCGTTAGTCGTTGGATATAATATTATTGTCAAGGATGAAAAATTTTATTTGTGGATTGTGTCGGTTATTATTATTATTTTTTTATAATAATAAACTTTTGCTATCATAATTACTTTTATTCTTCAAACGGTTATTTGATTTTTAGTTAATTGTGTGTTATAAACGGTTGACCGAATTGTACTCTTACGTTGGCGTTTCAAAGCCACGTTACCGCTTTCAAATCAATTTTTAATGACTTTTTAGGGGGGTTTTTTATTATTTTTTTTTAAAAAATTAAATTAGAAAAGGTCATCAAATTAAAGGTTTTATTTGCCATTACTGTTTTCGTATTATTACTTTGAATTCCAATTATGTGGCAAATTTTTTTTTTTTTTTGTGATTTTTTTATACTCACTCAATTTAATAATTGTAAAATTGTTTAATTATTTTCATGAATGAATAGAATTGCTCGAACAAATTCGAATAAATGAGCACAATTATTGTTACGTTAGCTTTCAAGATTCCTATCTTATCGGGCTATTTGCTTTAAAAATTAATGTGAAATGATTATATCCAAACGTTATTTTGGAGTACAGCAGATTCCAAGAGGCAAAACAAGGTTTAAATTGAATACATTCAAAGAGAATTGCAATTTTAATAAAGGGAACTATATTCTGTAGATATCGAAAATACGTCACTGCACCTTCATTTTCTACTAACAGATTTTCTTTTTCCACTTGCAAATATTGTTTAAAATATTACTTTGAAGAAATTAAAATATGGATTGCAGGAAAACATTTACGTGATCTACCTTTTACGTATCCACCTGAAAATATTTTTTACAACCTTTTAGAACTTGGAAAATGCAAAAAGGTTTTATTTAGGAACAATTGAGTACAGTATAAACATTTTGTAGACATACAATTTCTAAAATATGAGAATGCAAAAATCAGCGCTTATAAGATACTCAAGGCGAGGTCTGGGTGTACTTTTTAAATGCAGAAGACAATAAATAGAGCTAAAACCTATCAATAGATTCAATACACTAAAATATTGAATGCACTACAATCTACAGTGTTTGTACATATTATTAATAATTTTTTTTTAAATGCAGGGATTCCACCGTAGTAGGCCTACATGTATTAATTTTAACATACGTGTATCTATAATGAAATAATTTTTACATTTTATTATTACTGTACGGTAGCCTACATGTACTTTTAATTTTTTTTTATTATTCATGTGTAGCCTATATATAAAAAAGATAAATTAGCCCTTGCGCTTAGAAAATTGTTTTTATTTAATTATAATCGTGTTTAGCACATCTGAAGTTGCGTGGGGCAAATTCAGAAAAAAACCGACAGAATTGTATTGACATCTAAATCGTCATTCTTCATCCTCGTTTTAGTGCTCATAAAAGCTCGCGAAATTACATAGAGGTTTCCATTAAAAATAGAGCGCATTACATAGTTATTACGGCAGCAGTAGGAAAGGAAATAAAAATTGGATTGGACATGAGTGATAATTAATTTGGTCAAAATCTCAAGTTGATATGTTGGTTATTTATTAGTATCTGTCTGTTCATCAGACTGTTGCTATAAAATCGGTCATTTCAGACTGATTTTTTTGTTTGGTTGGTATGTGTGTGTGTGTGTGTGGTGGTAGCAGTAGCATAGGCTGAATATTGAAGTGACTAAGCTTTTGGAATTTGATAAATGGATGTTCTTAAGATGGACACCAAATGGATTAAATGATGAGAACGATTCTGAGGTGCATTAGCTGCAGTTGAGACCTTTAGTGAATTGTGATGAATCTTTTTTTTTTTTTTTTTCGTTTTTGCCAAAAACCCAAGTTTTCTTTCATGCATTTTTTTTTCTTGTTGTTGTATCATTATATTATTAGTAGAACATATACGCGTATGTTCTAAGTGTGTCTTGGGTTTATTTAAAGGAAAAAATTAGATGTCGATCGTTGCTTTATGAATTATTATAAAAAAATTGGAAATTGATGGATGAAGTTAATGTACTGCGGCAAAATTGTATATTTTGAATAAGTAACGGCAAAAATCTCTACATTTTTTATAGAAAAGAACTTTCTTTTTGTCAAGTCAGTGTTGATACTCTTGACGTTTCTTGGACCTAAATTACTTTATTGAATATTTTCCATTTTTACTTTTTTTTAAAAAAATGTTTTTAAAGATATCGGCGAATTGCCAAAATACTGTAGAATTTGGTTATAACAAGTCCGGTGCAGTAATGCACTGAAAGTTTTATTACATGTACTCGGATATAACATTATAAAATGTCTGGTTTGGTTTTTTGCTGTCCTTTCCTGATCGACGTAATTCAGGTCAGGTTTGTTCTCTCATTGCTGTTATAACCGAGTTCTACTGTATTAATTACAAGTTATTGATTCAAAAAGCAGGCAACTTTTCCTATATACGAGTTATATTTGGGAAATGTATTCTTAAATACATTTACAGTAACATGTATTTTAACACTATTTTGTGATTTAATTTGGATTAATTTATTCAATTATTGAGTATTAATTTTGTAGATAAAAAATGATACGTTGTATTCATTTAAACTAATCACATTGACTTTAACTGGTTTTAAGCTACTGTATTTTAGCATTTTTTTTGAGTCGTAAAGATTTCATTTTTAACAGTTTAAAAAAAGCTCAGAATTTAAATAATTAATAAGTATCTGTGGTTAGTGTTCGTTAGAATTTCTTTTAATTTTGCGATTGCAAAATTTATTTATTACTAAATTTTTCTTTCGAAAAAGGTTAACTTTTTTGTTATTTGTATGAAGTTTAAAATTAGATGCGCGTACACTATATTACGAGGTACAGTATGGGTGTTTGAATTATGGAGCTGTTAAAATTGTAGTTAAGAAAATGCAAATTTGACGTTTAGTTATGGTTAAATAAAGTTTGAATTTAACTTTGTTTATGTAAATTAAAATGTCGCGGGATATTATTACTGTTTACAGTTAAAAATTATATGACCTATTTTATAGTACTACAATGCTGCTGCTTTAGAATGCATGTACATGAGACGATTTTTTTTTTATAAATATTTGACATAAAGTATTTCATTGAATACTGATATTTATTGCAGTAGCATACAATTGTTTTACGAAAAAACATATACGCCTATTACAAAGTTTTTATTGTATGAAAAGAAACCTTTTGCCTTATTTTATTGTCACCTAGGTGAGGCTTAGATACGTTTAGTTCTCAAAAAAAAAACAGGATTTCGGATAAGGAACAGTTTATCATAGATAACCAAGTAAATATTGGAGATACGTTCAGGCAATATAAGTTGTCTATGAAAAACACAATTAAAGGAAAACAATTTAAGAGCAAACATTTATCATAAATAAAAAATATTTAATTTGATTAATTGAAATTATTGTTTTAATTAACTACAATTTAACAACTAATAACAGTACTGTTAAAAATTTAGTTTAAAAACAAAAATAAAATAGTTCCTACCTGACAAAAGAAGGCGGAAAAAAACTCGTAAAAACACAAGAATCAAGTGAAATTAGTGGATACCAAATCTGAAGAATTCAATAGCAATAAATATGAGGATTCCAAACAGAGTTTGATTACTTGATAGGTACATGTAATCAGTTAGTGATTCAACTGTAAAAACATTCAAAGCAACATTCATTAAAAATTTTATTTTCTATTGATTTTGAGAATCACGAAATTTATACTGTATTTAAAAATGTAATTAGGTTTTTCTTATAAAAAAAGTTCCAAAAAAAGTTTATAAAAAAAAAATTACTGTAAAAGGAGGCTTTTGAAAATAAACGACGTAGTTATAATAATAAAAAAAAGTTTGCATTTTTTTTTTTTGTAATTTAAAGAAATTAGAATTGAACTTTTTCGGAAGAACTTTATAACGTTAAATTAATCTTATCAGAGGTGAATTTGTCACTAATTATATTTTTCTATACAGTATTAATAAAATTGCGTCACGTACATTACAATTATTATTGGTTTACAAATTATTTGAGGATGAAATGATTCAAAAGTTAAAAAGATTTTTCCATGGCATTATTATTATTATCCAGTAATACTTCAAGTTATTATAAAAGTGTTGCAATTCATTTCAAGGTTTTAGCAATATCCGGTTGTGATCATAATGCAGATGACAAGCGTTATTAATAATTTGGTACCCAGCAAAGAATTTGAGCGCTTCGTAGTTGAAAAAAAAAATTATTAAAACTTGTCTTTTAATCTTTGATAAAAAAAAAATATATATATATATATAATATTTTTCATAAATTTAAACGCTCAAATGATGAGCAAATTGCACAAATATTTGATTTGAGTTGTGCACGACTGCAACTTGCTATTAGCAGGTTTGATTGCTATTATCATTCACGACATTATTACATTCAATTGACGGTTTTAGTTGTGCAATGAATGATCTTGCATATAAGATTGTGTATTATTTTTTTGTTCCTATCGTATCGGTACTAAGAAGATGAAGAATGTACGCTGTCTCTCGAAGCTGGGCCAAGGACATTAAAAAAAAAAGGGTCTGCTCATGCATTGTATATTTTCGTGTCTTAATATTAGTAAAGTTATTAAAAACTCGCTAACAAAAAAAAAAAAAAAAAAGAATCGACATCACGTCATTGTTGAATTGTTAGTGATTCTTTTTATCTATGGTTGGCAAAATTAATAAACGACTTGTCTGAGAATAAACTGGACCGCTCAACCGAGTTATTTAAGCGTTTCAAAATATTTTAATAGAAATAATTGATATTAAGCGAAAAGTATGGGTTTTCAAATTTTATTTTTTCAGCGGAGAAGTATGTTTTGAACGAATTAATATAACGATAATTTCATAGTATTCTACCGGCGATGCTTTATTATTACTGTGTATGCGAAATACTATGTTTCGTTGTTTAAAAGTGAAAAAGTCCGAGTTTTTCGTGTTAATTGTCGCCATGAAAGAAAAGGGTGGCACGGGTAGATTTCTATAGAATTATAAACGGAACATTGACAATAGTAATAATCATCATAATTTCGACAAAGCCATAATCATACTGTATATTTACCCATTATTGTTGTCGACGCCTTGAAAGATAATTGCAATTTTTAGGGGGGAAACTAAAGTCAATTGAAGTTGACGTAGTGCACTTTGTGCCAATGAAAGAGAATGAAATGAAAGAAATTTTTTTTTTTTTTCTATTTCACAGATTAATAATTATTATTGTTGCGGGAGCCACTTCACTTTTACACCTAAATCAAACCAAAAAAATAAAAATAAACAGAAAAAAAAATCTTATCAAAACGCAACAATTGTTCCGAACAGCACTTGAAAAATCTTTTAATTCATTTATTTTTTATTTTTACTTTCGACAATTACAGACATTTTTTTGTAATTAAAAATTAAAACAAAGAAAATTTTCTCATTTATTATTTTATTAGACAAACAGAAAGAAGAAAAAAATATCAATTGTTTAATAATTTTTTTTTTTTAATATGTCGGTTAACCGAGAATGAAATGTGTAATAACGAAATTTTGTTTTTCAACGTTAGACATTATGACCTGCTTTCATTTTGGTTTATATCAATAGGTGAACTCATCATCTTCATTATTATTATTATTATTATCAGTGATCCATTATTTAAAAAAAAAAAAAGATTTTGTTTCTTTTTTTTTTTAAATAAATGCGCTTCTACACCGGTACACGAAAATCATTGACACACTTTGCTCTAATTTTTGGAAGAGTTCCCGTAAATCGTGCAGGATTAATTATATTGGGAATAAATAAGAAAGCAGGTTTATTGTCTATTAGTTGGAAATTGAGCATCTAATTCTCTCATCTTACACCGCTAAGAGTTTCTCATCTAGATCGTTCGTTTTCAAAATATTAAGGTTAGTAACTACTGAACAGCGTAATATTTTTCGTGCTGCAAAGTTTTGACATTTACAGCCTTCAAAAATTTTGACTCTGATGTTTGAATTTATTTCACATTGTCCTCATTTTTTGACGCAAACGACTCACCCCTTCCTAGCTCTCATTCTTCTGATAGAAACGATTTGTTTATTTTCAGATCACCTATACATCTCTCTCTCTCTCTCTCCCTCTTATTTTAACTCTTTACTCTCTCGACTTGTTTTTTTTTTTATGGCCATTCCGAGTCGTGAGACTTAATACAATTGCGATGTACTTTGCCGAGAACTGCTGTTGTCTATCACACTCAACTTTTTAGTCAACTCTATTCAGATCGTGTGCGTAGCATTTAAAAATCGAGGGCTGTTTCTTCTCGAACATTGATTTTTATCAAAACTAAAGATCTTGTCTGAATGTTAAAACAAAAGGTTGTCACCTGTCAGCGCTTGTCTTGACTTCAACAACAATGTTTACAATTGACGAAGGTTTTTTTTTTCTAGAAGTGAATCACGCCTGGTATGTGATTTACTGCCGAATAATCGATCTTAGTTCACCGATTGTCACAACATTTAATGGATGTTTTTATAGACGACGTAAGCCAACTACAGGAGATATTTTGTGGATCTTGTAAAATGATTGAAAGATTAAATTTTACCACGATTTTTCTTTTTGGATTTTGTTTTCTGGTTTCAAACACGACTAACTGATTTTGCATATCTTTAGGCTTAAAAAAAAGTGCACACTTTTTATTTTTTAAAAAGTAGAATTCGGTTTAAAATTAAAAGTTGACATTTGATTTTTGTTACATAAGCTTTGTGTAGAAAATTTAATAAATAACAAAATAAACAGCAATAAAGAATTCAAATAGTATCTATTATTTTGAAATAATTTTTGAGCAATATTTTATATTTTTATTGAACGTCATTTAATAGTCACATGTTTAAAATTTTATTACGTTGATAATAATATTGTCCTATGCACGAATATTACGTTTGACGCCACTAGTCATTTAAATATTTTGATTTTCGGGCTAATTATAGGATTGAAGGAAATTTATTATAGTTAATAAACATACAGTAGGTCTATTGCAAAAAATTAAATAATAAAATGCCAGCGTAACCGGCGTTTTATTCCTGCTTGTAGTTGATAAAAGACATTTTCGAGATAGAAGTTTACTATAATAAGCAAAGCAGTTTTATTTTTTGTTTAAATATATATTTTTTTTTTATGTTTTTGACTGAAGAAGTATTCGAGTGTTCGTTGAACCCAAGTTGTCTATGAACATAAATAAATGCGAAGATGCAGGTACAAATATACGTTAAGGCACGAACTTGTAAATGTGAGACAACAATCAGCTGGAAATATGACGCGTAACGTATATTTTAGAGTTGTAAAATGTTGGATTGGTCTGCAATCTAAACAATAGAAAACGAGTGCAAACATAGATTTCACGTGTGAGTGAAGAGAAGTTTTTTTCCACACATAACTCGAAAAAAAAAAAAAATAGGAAGCAAATTGACAAAAGGTTTGTGAAGCAGATGATTGCAGTGTTTGTAAATCCTAGAATTAAACGCCTTTTCATCAAAATGCCATGTTAACATTTTTCTTTTCCTTTCCAAATTTTAATTTTTTTTTCTTCTCCCCGCTGGTATTAATTCACGACTTTCTTTTCTATTATCTCAAAAACTTTTGCATAACATAATATATTTTGTCGTAAAATTTGTCTTTGAGTTTTCAATATCAATCTATTTTATGTGAGCCACTTGAAGAAAACCTAACCCAGTTGGTGGAATCTAAATTTCTTTAGAGGAATAGGAACGAAAGAGTAAAATTATTAGCTTACATTAAACTACTAAGTTTTTTTTTACCTAGTTAAACAGCAAATTTATTTTTCTAAAAAAAACTTATCTGTTAGGCAAAGCAATTACTAATATATTTTAGCTTACAGAAAACGTTTATTGTGAACTTTTAAAGCGCTTTTTAATGCAACATCATAATATAAATACTTTTTTTAAAAAAAAAAATAAAGAAACCGCAACAAATAAAATAATAAAGATAATACTTAGGGTTGTTTCAAGAAAATCTATCGCTTTTAACCTTATTGCAGTTAATATTTGCACATTTACACTTACCGTAAACGTAGTATTATTATATTCTTAAAGCAGTCGTAATAATAAATAGTAGTAACAACAACAGAAAATGTTAACAAGTAATAACATTTGAAGTAAGATATTATTGATTACGGCTCTTTCAATTTGTTGTTTGCAGGTTTACTTATTTATTTAATACGATAAAAAAAATACACTGTTATTTGTAATAGCGTTTGATTTGTAAATAAACATTCCTCTTATCATTACAAATCGATGAATACAATGTAAAGTTCTCGCTTAGTGGATTATTTGCTTGTTTGTTTTTTTAAAAAACTTCTAATCTAACAAAATTAGATATTCCTTTTTTTTTTAAACTCATCTGAAATAATTTTATTATTAATTTTATATGAGCATTGTCTATTAAGGTGATTTGAAGAGCTTGGATTTGTTAGTTGAAAATTTACTTTTAAGTTCGTTGTGTATTGACGATTTATACGTGTTTGCGGCAAGGTTCGGTGTTGGTCTTGAAGCTGGTACTGCACCAGGGGCTCGGTGTTTGTTACTTCCGGTAGAATCAAAGGCCGGTTTAAAAGTGGAAAGGGTATGAGACGTAGGTTTAAAACTCTGCTTCAACACTCGATAGTCATTTCCAACAGAAAGTTTAAATCCTGATTTCTTCTGATAATTAGAAGGCTTCGTGTTTAATGATTTCGAAGTGACGGATGCATTTGTTAAGATGGAATTGTTGGTAGAAGTTTCAATTGCGGAGACTTCGGGCTTTTTTTGATGAGGTTTCAAAGATAAATTGAGTATTTCCGACGGAATTTTTTTGTCAGTTTTTCTCTTATTTAAAGGTGTAATAATAGTTTGTGGGCTGAACGCCGATGCTGGAGGAAATAATTGTCTTTTTCCTGAATTATTATTCATACCTTACAATTAAAGCCAATTATTAATTTTTTAAAATTGATGATTCGTTTATTAAATGTCAATATATATACATTTTTTTTCGTTCTAAATAAGATTTTCAGAAGGAGAAATTTTTAAATTAAGAATGAGTTTAGGGCACGCGCTTTGTTGAAAACGTGCTTGTCACTAGAATTGCGCCAGAGATCGCGTACAATTTCTCTAATTGCAATAAATATAAATATTTTAGTAATTCTTTCCATTCCCCAAATTTTATTTAAAAAACTAAGCTAAATATTTTAGTTGTAAAAAAAAAAAGGGATGCGTTTCTTTGCATTCGTAAATATTTAACCAAGTGTGACTGCGTTTCGAACATAGCAATTAAACAGAGTTTCGACAATCGTATCTACTTTTCCTACCTAACATTAGCTTCACCGACAAATGTCCACATTTTTTATTAGAACTTTTGCTGTGCTCTTTCGGTTGGACCGAAATTTGAGCTTTTGTAATTGGAATTGTGTTGTTTCATTATGCAAATACGAGCGTTTAGGGAGACGGCGGTTCAGCGATTTTACGTTTACCTTGTGGTTTGGGATTGTGTTTTGCAATCTAAGTGAGGGAATGTCTGATATAATTAAATCTGTTCCCTATCGTACTCTTTATTCTTCTTAGATTTTCAGACTCAACTTGGCTTTGCACCGCACGCGCTTTTCTTCATTCATTCTTCATCACCACTTTACTCGCTCTTTTCTATCTACTCGCAAATACCTTTTTTTTTTTTTTTTTCTTTCTTTTTATTTGTTTTTAAATTTCTACTACCTGAAACTGCCTTTTGTTCATTTTACATTTCTTTACTCTGCATAAAATGAAGCTCGGTTATGCTTTGATGCGGAACGTTATTAACTGAAATTGACTCTGCATTTGTAACCGATACCTAAAAGAACCTAGGACCGAGAAATCAATGTCGCCCAATCTTTTGCTTCTCTTGGGAATTTTAATACGATTATAAAAAGCTAATAAAATTTCGATAACACGATCATTGCTAATTTACAAAGCATTTTTTTTATAAGTAGCTTTAATATTCTTTTTTTTTTTAAAAAAATAAAAAAAGTAAAACTGTCATGATTAATCTAAAATTAGCATTAAAAAAAAAAAAAATTAAGAAGAATAATAATTGTTCGATCAGTTAAATCGCCTCAAAGAGTCAAAGCCGAAATTTTTTGTTTAAACGGCGGTGAAAAAATTGTTAAGACAATAAATTTTTATGCTTTTCACGAATACATACTCAGAAAAATAATATTGTGAAGCAGTGCGAGATTCAACTCTTGTTAAATTTTACATTTCACAGTCGTTTACATTTGCAGAGGTCGGATAATTACAAAAAAACTCGTACAGATTGTAAATTTAAGAAGGAACGGAACATTTCGCTTTAACAAATTTTACGCCATCTCTTTACTCCAATGAAAATAAATGCTGCAAATCCAGCGAAAATAAATGCTCTAAGTTCAGCCGAAAATTAATACTGGGTTTAATCAATTTTAGTTTAATACATCGTACACTGCGTACAGTTTGAAACTAGCTTTCTTTTATAGCTTTTTTTGCTAGTCAAAATAGGTTTGACGTTCGAACATTATCATATATAATTTCTTAAACAATAGTCGATTATTTGCTTTCATTATAATCAGGTGAAAAAAATCTATAATAAACTGTGGGTGAACAAATTATAGCCTACATGAATGAGCCATATTTGAACTACATTTAAGGTCACAAAAATAAATACTGAAGATTACGATAACTTAATTAAGAGTGCCTAATTTATGATGAGTTTGTTAAAGGTTTATCGCTTTTTACGTTTATTTCTTTAAAATAAGCTTTTTTTTACGTTTTCGTGTATTTTGTATTAATTTATGAATAAATGTTAGATCAAGTTTTAATGAGTTTGTTCGTCAAACTATTTAAAATTAATTAGAAATTACCTTGTACTACTTTGAAATTACTAATTGATATGACTTGTTTATTTATTTTTTCTATTTATTAATACATAATTATTCCTAAAAAAAAATAGATACGGTTTTTTTTTTATCTTACTGCATTATACGGTAAGATGGCACTGAATTATTAGAAAAGTTTGAAAAAAAGTTCTTTTACTATAATATACTTGATTTATTCGTGTGAAAACAAATCAAAGCGGATAAACTCTGATGGTCTAGACTGGCTCTCAACTAGCAAAAATTGAACCAGCGCGGCGTGCGAAATTCTAATAAAACTTTTAATAGAGTACCCAATTTAATCGTAAATTTGCTTTTTGCGACTTGTAATGAACGCGAGTAATTTATTTTCGAGGTCAGATGTCAGTATTACGTTGCGAAAAGAATGATTTGGACATTAAAAGCGAAGAAGGTCGAATGAGGGGGGAGTGATTATTTTGAGGAAGACGAGGCAAAGGAAGATGGTTGGTGGCCCACATTGTTGCGTAGGTGTTTTTATCAAAATAATAGTCGCACGAATTGTATGGGGCCAAATTTCAGCACAAATCATTTCTTTTGCTTTTACGCCTGACAATATAAACACAAGTGCTTTTAAATTTACATTTTTGGCACATGCCGAGTCACGCTTCCCGAGCTAGGTTACCGCTTTTGATAAGTGGCGTGCCGCCACCTCAGCTCACCTTAACGCGGCGGTGGCGGCTATGGCAAAAACCAAGTGACCAACCTCGCCATTCATTCCTCTTTACCGGAATGCCATCGGCCGGTCATTATGAGCTTTTAACAATCATTCCCCCTACCTACTTGTCTTGAATCACAAAGCTAATGAAGAATAACGAAATCGTAATTATATACGGTCGCATGCTAATTATTTTGCCAGCACCTACGAATATTATGTACTTACTCGCATCTTTTTTAAGAAGGTATTTGCGGATTACCAAATAGGCCACTAAATTCATAACGCCCGCTTATTAAATTTAATGTAAACGTTTATCAAAAGTTTTTTTTCTTCTTCTTCCATTTTTCGACCCTGTTTGTAGAGAATGATGTAATTAATAATTGATATGAAACGATACTTACAACCTATTTGTGAATTTTATGGAAGATTTTTAACATACTCGAGCTCGTATTAGCTTTAATGTTGAGATAAATCAAGTTTTAAAAAAATACGGTATAAGCCATTTGAAAATTCTAGCTTTGCATTTACTATTTTTAAATTTTGATTAGCTGCATTGTTTGACGTTTAAATTATTTATTGCGAGTTCAACGTTTTAATCGAATAAATAAATAAATAAAGTTGAAAAGAATTTTGATGAAAAGTTTTAAAATTTTGAGATTTTTAAAAATGAAATTTCGTTTACTGTACATGCCCGTATGCCATTTTATGGTAAAATGATCAGTATTTAAAAGAGCGTGCTAGCAACGTTTTTTTTTTTTTCTTAAAAGGTAAAAAATTAAACGTTTCCGTGTCCAAATACTTAACCGCCGCGTAAAAAGTCACGTTGCATTTAGTTTTTTTTTTTTTTTAATTTTGAACTTTTTATTATTATTTTTTTAAAATTGTTTATGCTAACTAAAATTTTCGTTTCTACACGCTGTCAATGGAGAAAAAAAAATCCCCATACTAGAGGAAACATTGATACTGACCTTTCAAATGTACATGCAATTTAAATTATAATAAATCATATGCGTGTTATTCAACGTATTTCGTGAAAATAATCTTTTAAATCGCGCCAATGGCTACGAATAATAAATTCGAAGATTTCTAAATTTGTTAATTGCGGATGAACCAACTACTAAATATTAAAATAAACGTTTTTTAATGGCGCGTTTGATGTATTAAAAATTAAAATTGTAGACATTTTTTTTTTTTAAAAATATTTGATGTGTATGTACAGGTAGGCCTACTCGTAAATCTAAATTTCGGTTTTACCTAGCAATCTCGTAAGAAGTTAATGACGATTTATTCGAGAATTTTGTTTCACTTGATCATTTCTCGTTAATGCATTTGAAACGTGATGTTTATTTATTCTTTAGCTTGTCGCTCTTGTCAAGTTTTATGTAGCGCTGAATTATTAATTTACGATTATAAAAATAAAGGATTTGACGCGCATCGTTAAACTTTGCTGTCGAAATTGCTCCCGTTTAGGGGCTGAACATTTTGATTGTTTTCATGGAGTAAAGCGTGCTGCGCCGCCTGTTTCCATTACATCGACTAACATTTAAATTAATAGCGATCGCTTTTGCGTAAAATGGCGTTGAATTGGCGGGGATTGGACGTGACGCAGGGTCCGTTAGTGGTCTGCTCACATCACCAACACCATAAATATTCGTTAAATTTTTCGCGGCGAAATGACGATCCAACTCTTTTCTCCTTTCGCACAAATTAGCTGCCGGAGATAGATAAAATAAAGTGCGAGCTCGGAATACCCCTAGCCGAGGTTTAGGAAATTCATGTTGAAAACCTTAGTAAACAATTACCTACTGCTATCCACTTAAATATTTCAGCGCTTATGAACTTTTTTTACTACTTAAGTTTTAGCGACCGTCTAATTATTGTTTATGTTAGCTACGTCATCGGCGAAAAGGACTTCGTAAATTCATTTGCTCTTATTACGGTGAAAATAATGTCGATACAACGAACGTCAGTAGTACGAAATAATAACTGGTCTTTCGACACTGTTCTACATTTATTATTTTGTGAGGCTTGATTGAAGGGCTTGCGGCAGGGGACCTGACAATTACGTAGTTAACGTGCTTAACGTTGCTTACGTGACGTTAAGCGCAAGGTCTATAATAATACTGCTGCAAATTTCTCCATCAATTTTAGGTGGTATTCTGGCCTTCTTAAGGTCTCATGCCGCCCCGACCGGTCTTTTTGTATCGAATAATACCGTAAGAGTAATGTAGGGCCTATTCATTGCTGTATTTATGACAGGTGGAAAGAAATATCATTTCAATAACACTGCTGTGATTTTTTGGTTTTAAATCATCAATGCCTGCAGCCACTCGCATTGTAGCCTACTCATGGCTTCCGGTGAATTTTCAAAGATGGAATTCGCTGGATATGATTTTGGAAAACCTGCCTGATCATCACATTGAACCTCCGATTATACATTAAAATTTTTTGTTGATTTTGTCCTTTTTACGATTTAATAAATTATTAAGAAAACGAGCAAATTCAGTTATTGTTTATTGCTGTATATCGGCAGTCATTTTTGTAGACGTGGAAGGATTATCGTTGATTTTGAATATAGGGTGGCAATTTGCACAACTTTATTATACTAAAACATTTTCCAAGTTATTGTAAAAAAAAAAAAAAAATGAGGTTGAATATTTATTAGTTTTGAACAATATTCTCGAATCATTTTATGTAAATAAATCACTGTGAGTAGTGTACGGGAAATGCTATTTGACAAGGCTTTTGTCTTAAAGTCAGCGCTGATTAACAATTAAGTTAGAAATGGGTCAAAATTTACGCCAACAAACTAGATTTTTTTTCAAAAAAAAAAAAAAAAAAGTGCTGTCAATTATTTTCGTAACCATTATGTAAGAATATTTTTATCACTAATAATAAGAATAAAAGTATAATCTTATGAGTATTTTTTATTGTAATTACATTATAAAATATGATTAATTGGTCGAGCATTTCAAGCATTAAAAGAGGGTCAGAATATTATTAATTGAATAGGATGTTATTTTTTTTTAAAATAGCATGTTAACGCCTCATAACTATCATCATTATTATTAACATCACACAGCTTGTTTTTACGGTTAATTTAGAAAATTCTAAACAAGGTTTTATTTTATAAAATTTTATTACTGCATAAACAAATATTCATTTATTACATGTAAATAAAATTGCGGTTTTTATGATTGTAGTATAATTTTTTTAGACAATTTTTTTTTTATTTTATTGGTTTTTTTAAGTGCTGGAAAGAAAATAAAAAAGAGTGTTCAAAAAGATAAATAAAATATTAAATATTTGCTTGGTATACTTTAAATTTTGTAAAAGTTATAAAGTTTGTAATATTTAATTTCCAATTTCATTTTAGAATGCGATAAATGCGGTTTTGCTTTTTTTTTTAGATTAATCAAACATTTATTTGAAAAAAATTAATTATTTGCTTCAACTGCCTTAATAAAGCAAAAATTTACATTTTTTTTTTTTATTAATATATTTTTAGTTTCGCAGTTTACTGCCATCGTTAATTTTTATGAGCGTCCGACGGGTTTTAAATAGTTAATTAAATAGGAAATTCCGACAAGCATTTTTTTTTATATATAAATAATAATAATAATGAAATAGTGCGTGAGGATGATACCCGTCTGCTGTCTGTATATTTCTGTACCTGGTCCTTTCGCATCAGGTGTTATCGTCTAATGATCAAGACTGGTGATGAACCACAATTTTAGATTTTTTTTTCCAAGAACGTAAAAAAAAAGATCGTTAAATGCGGATCAAAGAATTAAGTATGTATTTCATAAAATTGTATAAAAGTATCGTTTCTTCAACAAAAAAAAACTCCGATAACGCTATGATTTATATTTTCTTAGTTGAGTTTACGCGTTTATTATTAGCATGTAAAGTAATAGAAGTGCTTGTCTCATTCAAAGATCTCGATGCGCTTAAGGCGAGTTATAAGAAAAGAAGGAGTGAGAAGAAGTTTCATAAAACACCTTTTTTTCGAGAAAAAAATATGGTTTATTTTCAAAAAAAAATAGACAGATAAAACCTCCTCTTTTAAAAATATCAAACTGTAGACTATAAACTACACGTGTAGAGAGAATGAATAAGCGCGATATTGAAGGAATGAGAGGTGGGGATAGATCAGGCTATGATGCGAGTCTTTCATAACTTAGATATTGTTTTGTAAGTGGATAAAAAAAAAAAAAAAAATGAGCAGAAAGCTTGTAATTATGTCGGAATAGATAATATCGATTAGGAGCATCATAATGGTCTTCTCTGAGTATATGCCATTGCAACTCACGCGGGGGATATTATGTTAGCAAATGGGGCGGTTTTTTTAAAAGTTAGGGTCACATGGGTTTCCAAATCTCGCATAATACTTTTATTTTTATTTTTTTTTTAATTAATATTTTTTTTTGCCAAATGTGTTCAAACACTTACTTTTTTCAATTAAGAAGTTTTTAAAAGTAAAAGATTTTTTTTTTTTGAAATAGCATTTATTAATGAAACAATAATACTGTATTTTGGTACATTATGTTGCTCTCTATGCTTTAAAATGAATGCAGTTGAGAAAACTGATTTTTTGTTATTTGTACTGTTATTGCCGTTGTCTTATTTTATTTAACGTGAAATTGCAGGGAAAAAATGAAATTATTATGAACAATGATAAAATTATGTGCTGCATGTTATTTATTTGTCGATTAATAATATAGACGTAATTGAATATGAACTGGATTATTTGAATAATATGCATGCAATTAATTAGATTTTCTAATTTGGATTTTTTTTTTTCATTATTTTAGTGAAATATTAGTAAACAAGATACAGTAATTGATAGGCTTGGCCAAGGGCTTTGCTTTGACATTGGTACAATATTACTAACAACTCCTACCTTTTTAAGGATTGTTTTTAACGTGATTTTTATATTAAGTCGGATTTATATTTTATTTCGTGACTTGAAGTATTAAAAAACAATTAGAGAAGATTAAGTTTGCGCCTAGTTTTTTTTTTTTCTTTTTTTTAATTTTTTTTAAGAATTGCCAACCGCATTCGCACCCTTTTGGTTAATTTAATCAAAACTTTGCGGAAATTTACACCGTGGCGATAAAGGATAACTTTTTTTTTTCTGATTTAAGCTTATTTTGCCTACAATAATTAAATAGTTAATTTGAAACGGAATCTTAGCTTAGCAAACCTATAATTAGGTTGAATAGAATATTATTCGTGGGCGCTAAAGGCAATTTATTTTTATACAAGAACTACTTTTGAAATTTTTTTCCCCCCGACAGTCGATTGTGTCTTTTAATATTAAATAGTGTTGTTTACATAAAACGTGCATCCTTTTAGTCTGCGCACGAAATTGTGATTTTTTTTGTATCACAAAGTCGTGAGAATTAAAATTTATAGCTTTATATTTACAGTTAACTAATAATTATTTTATATACAAGTAGGTTATTCTAAATAATTTGCGTAGGTCTCTCTGCGTGTAATAAAATAATAGTTACAATATTAGAAAGAAATCAAAATAAACAATTTTTTTTAAAACATAATAATTTCAAATCTATTTTTGATTTTAATTAATGAAAAATGTGGAGTATTCCAATTAATAGAGGTGCACAATAGAAAATGATTGACACTAAATTATTTTTTTAAAAAATTATTTTTATTTCATATGAAAAAATATTTAAATCTCAAAAATTTGTTGAGCTTTATTTGAATTTTCGTGAATTTTAAAGTACTGTACGGTAAACTCGAAAATTAGTCGTTTTAGAATAATCTATTTATTACCCATTAATAATTTAAAGAATATTTTATTTTATAAATTTTATTAAGAAAGCTACTCCAAAGTTTTTGTTTTAATAACAACTTTCCTCCCCGTTTAAAATAAATTTCCGGAAAATTTTGATCTATTGCAGAATTTTCTTGTTATTCGCAATTTTAAAAATACTTTATTTAGAGTATTATATTAATCTTTATTTGAAACTACGGCTTATTATTCTCGTATGTTTAAGGATTTGAATGAATGGAAGAAGCGGTGAAGTTGCACCTTTTCTTTACTACAATTTATCGTGATGCGCGGTTAGCAAAATTAAATGCAAATGAAACAGCCTATTTGCGATTTTTATGAGGCGGGTGTTAATATTATACTCGAGATGCTCTAAGTAGAATTCTTATCGGAATTTAATGATCTAGCTGTATTCATCTCGAAGAATATTGAATAAATATTGCTCTTTAATAGCAAATATTAGGGTATACGCATCATTCTTCGCATTCATTCTCATCGTTTTAATAGTTTTTCTTTGTTCATCTATTCTATCTACTGTATGTTCTCTTATGTCGATGTTCGTTTTTCTATTAAAAAAAAAAAGATGTTTGGAATTTGTTCTTTAGTTTACAGGTTGTTTTGCCGCACATTTGCAGCGTCGTTTTTGAGGCGAACGCTGTTGTGAAGCAACAAAACTACTTAAGCAAAGTACAATTGTGTTGTGCATTGTCATTATTTTGGTCGTAATGCAAATTTACGGTGCACTCTAAAGTACACGTGCACCCGTGTATTCAACCGCATTTAGTCAATTACGTCGTGGTTTACAAGTAGAAAATGTGATTGTAGCGGTGCCAACCGCGTGTTGTAATAAAATACCATTTTCATAAAATAATTATTTCGAAAGAGATGGCGGAAATTACAAAAAAGTCCGCGTGCTCGTGCAATAAAAGGCAGAGGCATATAGAGTCGTGTAAAATCGGCGAATTGTGTAAAACGCAGCGCTGTAAATCTAATGCTTACGTTTTGGGGTCTAACTATCACCTAAGGACATTTTTAAAGTTTTAGTCGGAATGCTGTTTATTTTACATTATTTTTTTGCTGCGCGTTGATGGTACGGGTTATAAAGTTTTAATTCATTTGTCGGAAATATAATATATATATACATTTCCTTCCTCATCATTTTTTTTTTATTCTGTGCTTTTATGTTTATATTTTGCTACCACCTACGAGACTGACGTAGAAAGATTCGGTTGAATTTCCACCCACCGCTTTTAAATTTGCTTAACGTAAGTAGGGAGGAATTGTTAAATAATTCTAAATTTTATTTAATTAAATGTAGTAAAAAAATATATTATTTTGGAAGAAATAATTATTATAGCCCGTGAAAAATAAATCTGCTGATTTAAGCTAAAGTTTTAATACATTTTAAAATTTTGTAAATTCTCGTTCCGAGATTCGTTTCGAAAAAAAAAATCACATTTAATAAAAATTTGTTCAAGTTGGTCTGACAAAAAAAATATTACGAAAAGTTAAAATAAAAAAGTTGCGTGCATATAATTCGCGCAAATGGAAGTTCATTTTTCCAGTTATTTTTCCATTTAAAAATTTTTTTTTATGTGGATCTTGATGATGAAAGTTTTTTAAAAAAAAAAAAAAAAAAATTAAAGTTTGTTGCAGTAGGCCTATTTTGACAATGAAATTTAATAGCTTTGATTAAATAAATATACGATAAGGCGAATATAGTAGTAGATTAATTTACCGCTAATTTTAGCGAATCCTACGAGTACATTGAATTGGTTTTAGCATTAAATCTTTGTATGAACACTTATCTTAATTATTTTAAGAAAAATACATTAGATTTATAAATGAATCGCTGGCGAATCAATTTTTACAAATTAAAAGAATCTTTCATGGTTTAGTTGTTAAATTGTGGGCGCTTTTTATCAAAATGTCGAAGTAGCTGCAAAATAGTTACCGGCAATTAATGTTTACTCGAAAAATGATTGTTGCTGTTGCTATTATTACGCTTGTTGATTTCCTTGTGTTGCGCAGAGTGGTTTAGTTGTGCGAGGCATGTGAAGCACATCACATTTAAATAAACAACGTAAATGCAAACATTTTGATTGAGCTTGGCCATTAAAATAATGTGGAATTATCGCGTGAATCAGCGACCATGTTCTTTCTTGTGGATCACCACATCTTACGCTTTTCTCCTCTCCCTCACCCCCCTAAATTACTTATCACGTCGAAAAGCAACAAACAATAATGTAAAAAAAATATATATATTTAAGCTTTAAATTTACCCATTGTTGCTTCAACTACGTTTCACTGAAAAATTTAATGATTGGTTTTATGGGCAAATTTTCTAACCAAGACGATTACCAAGTGTGAGTTTGCTTACAATACTAGTCAAATTTATGGAGGACACGTGGCCGTCCGGAACTTTAAGCGTGACCTACGTTAACGCATTCGGAAATTAACACTGATTTATATTTTTATTATTATTTTTAAAAAAAAGTGTTGTTTAAAATTAATTTAGTTTGTAACTAGATACAAAATATCGTCGAAGTAATTATTATTGTCAATTCGGTTGATTACTACTTTTTTTTTTGGCATTCGGGACTCGATGAAAGTTTAAAAAATACGCAATTGTGCATTTTATTTGATTTTTTAATTACGTATATTAATTTACTAAAAATGGATTAAAAATTTGTGACTCTATTTTTAAGAGAAGCATTTCAGTAAATCAAGATTATGATATTCATTTTTGAGTTATTTATTTCAGCCCATTCATTGTTCCATTTATTATTCTTATTTATTTTAATTTTTACAATGCTTTATCGATTTGTATCAAATATTTTTACGTGTAAATCATGAAAATACTATTACAATTTTGTAATTAAATCTAAAAAAATTTTATTGCAGATTCTATTGAATTGAATTATGTAAGTCACGGTCAAGTTGAAAATTCGATTGACGACATATACATCAACTCTCGAGGAACATTAAAAAGGAGCATAAAAATAAAATGCAAGGAGAGGAAAATGCGGCAACCTATGTTTATTAAATCGATGGAAAATGTAAGCAGGCACAGGTAGGCTAAACTTTTTTTTTTCTTTCCATCTAAAGTAAAGTACATTATGGGTGCAGAATTCACGATTCATCAATCATGATTTGCCACTCCCAACTTTTTCGTTTCGCGCGTTCATTTTTTCACTTTTATTTAAAGCATATTCGAAGACTAGTAAAAATCTTTAAATCAAGGAGCATTATTTGATACTTGTAAACCTTGAGATGCGCTGTTGATCCAAGTACATAAGCATCTTCCTTCTCCTCCTCCTTTTCTTTTTTTAATTTTATTTCTCGAGCTCTCCTACAAAAACTTTTTTTTTTTTCCCCCCAACAAAAAGTCGAGCGCAACAGCTGAACAATTTCCCGCCTTTTTAAACTGCAAAGTCGAGGGTTATGCAGAGGTTAACTTGATTATCGCCGTTCACTTACTGATACGCAATCTATAAAGGAGTGCCAATACACTGCACTTTGGCGCAAATATCGGTCGTTGCACGAGCGTTTGCCTCCAAACCACGCATCAACAATCTTTTGCAGAAAAGGTGAATTTTTATCCGTGCTTGTTTATGTATTTTTCTTTATACCAGAGTATATCTTTTTGGTAAAAGACAAGAAGATACAAGTAAGTCGGAGTTTAATTGCGGAAGTGCATTAATGTTTTTTCGCGCTCTTTCTCCTAAGTAAAACTATTGTATTTAGATGCGCAAGGTTTTGGGAAAGAGTTTTGAAGAAATAAAAAAAAAGGGGAGGAAGATGGTGGGCAGATCCACATTATTACCCTTTCATGTTACTTACCTAAAAAAAAAAATATGCTAATATGTTGCTCGTTTATCCTTTGCTTAACATTCTTCCTGAATACTTTTCGGGCTAGAAAATTCTTTTTATATGGTTTACGACATCTTTCCTTCAACTTTTAGAGATGGTCTCTGCAGATTAATCGATAATTTAAAAGAAAAATTTTTTTATTTAATTTTTTTTTTAATAAATTATAAGTTAAAGGGTAATTTTATATTGTATAAAGCAGGGAATTTACCGGGTTACTTAACAATAATTCCTTAAATGACCTTATCTAAAAAATCATTTTTTAAAAAATATTTAACGCAATTATTAATGAAATATTTGGCGAATAATAGAAAAAAGGAATTATTAGCATATATTTAAATATTGTTATTACTTATTTAGTAGTTAAAATTTTAAATTAAATATTACCATATTATGCCCGATTGCATTTTCTTGTTATTGGCGTATTACATAATTAGAAGATAAAGCTTCGCTAATTTTAGAATACAATTTTCAGTTTATAATATTTTGTGCTGTATTATAAAACTTAAAATTGCCAATAATTAGGCTAATATTTTGTAATAAATTCGAAATTTTGTTTTAAGTTGCAGGCGACATAGGTTACTAGGTAGCAATTTTTTTAAAGGATTTTTCTACAATAATCGTTTAACCTGTATAATTGCAATACAGTAGTTTCTTATATAAAATGTGTACTGTGTCCAATATAGAGGACAATGTAAAAGCGATTGCGCTGATGGGGAGTAAAATATATATCTGGTAATAACGGGATCCGCTGTAGAGGCTGAGACCAAACAAATTTGTCCGCAAAAGGGACATGTTAAGTAGCATTCCACAAATTAAAAATAATTTTTTTAAAAAAAAAATAATAAAAGAAATGAAAAAACTAGATCGTTATTGACCATTTAACAGTATTATCAAAATGGTGACTTATGCCAAGATTTTTATAAAATGTACTTAATTTTTTAGAAAAAGTTTATTGAAAGAGCTGTGCATCGGAATGTTCAATACATTACAAAAAAGTTCAAGTACAAAATAAGGCTAGCGAGCTTATGCAAGTATTACTAAATTCTAAAGCAACTTCTCTGCAGATTTTATTGCGATTTTTTTGTCGATGAAATTAGTTTTAACTTGCAAAGTAGATTATTTTTTTAAATTGTCGAGTTATATTTTTAATATGCGTTTTGCTTTTGAAGCTACTAATGTAACAGCGTTTAACCGATTTTTCTTTGTTATTTTATATCCCCATCATTAGTTGATAATCTAAATCTGCTTGTATTACAAAGCGAATTGATTTGTGTTGTGTAAACAATTTGTGTAATCACATGTTGTTGCTGCATGGTACAATAGAGATTATCACTTAATGTAATTTCTTGCTATTCAAACGCTGGCAAATAAAAGATTTTTGAGTTGGCTTTTTTTTTTCTTCTTTACTTTCCTATCTGGCGAAATGGGTGCTAAAAAGAGATTCGACAAATAAATCTCATTTTAGTTTGTTTGAGATTTCTATATTTGAAAAGTTTTGATTTGCATTCCTCGAAAAAGATGAGAAGTTTGTGTGGATTTGACTTTGAACCATTGTTCGAGCATTAGTTGACACTTCTTGCACCTTCGAAGGTGATTGGCGCAGTCACATTTTTAAATATATCGCCGATTTTCAAAACAACAGCTAACATTTAAAGTATTTACAAAAAATTGAAAAAAAAAAAATAGACGTTTTGAGAAGTAGTATTTATGTAGGAGTGATGTTCCAAGTTGTTTGTTGTTAGTCAGCGCCTTCTTAAAGGCCAAGTGTCCTTGTGTGAAAGCTAAGTCTTTTATTATTTTTTTCTCGCCTTTTTTTAAAGATTCTATTGTAAGATTTTTGTTTTCGCGGAATTTGTGTGGGTGTATTTTGCGAACATCAATGACTGAATTTCTATACAAATAGGCGACTTTTGTAGGCTAAGGATACAGATTGTCATTCAATCATAAATTTTGTTGGTTTGGCGCCATTACGATTGCAGGCAGGTAAACTTTATAATCAATTACGGTGTAGTAAGGCGTGTGATGACATTACACCATAATAATTGATTATAAAAGTTTAGGTGTGCTAGGAGTTGATGACGAAAACTTATGGTCTCTGGTGAGAAGAATATGACGAGGAGAGGTAGATTGAAGGCGGATTTTGCTGGGAAATGTTCAAATCAATCAGAGTTGTATCGTCGATCCGAAGTTTGTAAATAATAGTAGTGTAGTGAATTGTAGCACCCCCCAATCAGATTGCAGGGATTTGGTGTGGGAGGCGCTTTCGACCAATCAGA
>JAQGAZ010001564.1:0-27400 GCA_034692225.1 Polydesmus complanatus
TTGATTATCCGAACAAATTGATTATCCGAACATGACTGACAATCAATTGTTCCGATAATCGCGACCGCGCTGTATTGAGAATTTATAAAATTGACTTCTTAAAATTATTAATTTTTAAAAAAAATATTGAATATTTAAGATTCCATTTGATGATTACGATTCTGCCATAGATTATGTGAGAGAAGGACACGCTTGGGCAGTTATTTATCTTAATTCAAATTTTTCTGAAGCTATTCTCAGAAGGTAATTTAATAATTAACGTAATTAATTTAAAAAAAAAAAAAGCTACCAGTACTGGTTGTTAAATTAATATTTTTTGTTTTTTTATATTTTCATTTTCATTACAGAATTAGTTATTCCATTTTTGTGGATAACGATGCAATCAATTCTGGAGTAGTTCAAGTTGACATCGACTCTAGTAGTAAGTTTATTAGAACATTAAAGGATGAATTATAATTTTATTAAATAATTCCAATGCATTTAGATAATCAAGCGGCTGTAATGATTTACAGCGAATTGTTGCACGCGATGGGAAAATTGTCTGAAAGACTTTTGTCTCGCCTCGGATTTAGTTCAGAACTCAGTGGACTTCCAATTAAAGTATTGTTCAAATATTTTTTTTTTTTTTAAAAATTTGATTATTAATTTCGAAATTTGTTTTAGATCAACTTTTTATACGAGGTTGAAGGCATTCTCGCTTTCCAATTCGACAATTTTATGTGTCCAGGAATCGTTATAAGGCAAATTGCTTTTCAAATAATAATAATAAAAAAAAATGTAAATTCAATTTATAATAAAATATGTTTTTTATTTTATTTTTAGTGTTGTCTTTTTTCTATCAATGGGAGCGACAGCGATTAATCAGGCAAACGAGAAACAACTCGGTTGCACGGAACGTTTAGTCGTTTCCGGTATTTAAATCTTTTAAGACTAAATTAAAAATTAAATTTTATAATTTATTTATTGAAAAGGTATAACGGCGTTTGACTTCATCTTCACTCATTTGGTTACTCACATCATGGTATTTATGGTGGAATTAACGCTGGTTTTTGTAGTGGTATTTGGAATTTTCAATTTCATATGCAGAGGATCCAAAGTTTTAGTTATAATTCTCACCACTTTACAAGGAATCTGCGGATTAAGTTCCGGTACATTTTTCTGAATTTTTTTTTTTTTAAAAAAAAATTACTATCAATTAACCAGACTTTTTTTTTAATGAAGGTTTATTGGTGTCAACTGTGGCCGACAATGTTTCAGCCGCGATTATTTTAAGCATGGGAACATTTTTTGTTAGCATAATTATTCAAGGTTATAAAATTAATACTATATTTAGCCTACATACGATAACGAGCAATTTTCCAGAACTTTAAACTCGATTCTAATTTTAACTTAAACCTAATTTTAAATTAATGTAGAATCATTCAATTACTTAATTTTCTAGTTTTCTGAATCATAGAATTAATATTTTTTTCTTATTTCTGTTTGATGTTGATTTTTAATTGCCTACACAGTAATACTGGTTGCTTGTTATTGGTTGAAACATTTCCTAAATGCAAACTGTTTTTTGCTAATTTTTTTTTTATTATAATTTGAATGTAGGTGTCTTATGGCCTTTAGAAGGTATGGCGTACGCTTTGAGATACATCAGCTACGGCCTTCCTTCAACATTCGCCGTGGATGGAATGAGATCCATCATGGCCCGTGGATGGGGCCTCTATCACACTAACGTCATTTTGGGTTTCAGTATTTCGATCGCTTGGATCGCCGTATTTATTATGTCTTCGTGGCTCATATTTCGGTTAAGGCTTTAAATATTTATAATTTGTACAAACAAAAAAAAAAAGGTTTACAATAATATTGTTACCGGTAACGTGCCAGTCATTTACACTAAATTTATAATTATTTAAATGGAAGAAGGAAGGAAAAAAAAATGGTATAAATCGATATTATCCGCGCTAAACAATTTAATTAATTAATTTAAATTTTTCATTTCATATAACATTAAAAAAAACAACTTATTTTTAATTTGTTGTGGTTAAAAGTGGCATTTCGTTCGTTTATTTCAAGACGAAACGTCATTTCCTTTCTTCGAACTAGATTTTTATCGGTGATTAATTTTTAAGAAAAGCGGATGGGGTTGGTGGTTATAAATCATTTCGTTTTTGAATAGAACTGCAACATTATTCTCTTAACATTGGACTTGAGATTACATCGCGATTAAACATTTGACCCAAAAAAATTAATTTTTTTCTTCCCCAAAGATGTCGAAGATTATTTTGATCGTTTTCTTAGTTTCTACTTTTCTTGCCTTGTCAACCGTAAGTTCCACGAATCGTTTTCGTGGTATTTTCATTTTGAATTATTTCTTTTTATTATTTTTTTTAGTGCTACAATAATCAACAACCAATACCTTGGCAGCAGTACCAAAAATTCAATTGCCGAGGTCGAGCTCCGGGATTCTACCCAGATATCACTCGAGGTTGCCAAGTCTTCTACCGTTGTGTGAAAGGCGATTCGCGAACATTTACTTTCAACTGTCCACCGACCACCAAGTTTGATGATTCACTCGATACTTGCAATCACGAACAAAATGTAGTTTGTTAAATGATTGGTAATGAAAACTGGCGTACATTTTACAGAAATCAATAACTTTTTGTAATTAGAATTGGCAATGTTTTTCTCTAAAAATTCCGAGAAAAAAAAAATTTCTCGACTTATCAACTCGCTCGCAGTGTAATTAACTCTAACTATAAAATGATACATAAAAATCAGAATCTTAAAACATTTTTTGAAGTTTCATTTTCCTTCTCTTCCTGAATATACCCAACACTCCATACAAGTCGTTATTTATCAGCTTTTCATTTCGGGGTTTTCATTTAACATTCTTTAAATAAAACTTTAACGATAAGAAGTAGTGCGAGATTAACTAAAGAAATTTTCAACCAAAGTTTTGCTATTAAAAAAAAATGCGCAATAAAGGTAGAAAATTAACTGTATACTAAATCGTTATTTCCTGACAAAACATTGTTTCCGAATCAACACTCCTGTATAGTTTTCTTCTATTTTTAACTACCGGTAATATATTATTCTAAAATATTAAACAACAAAACAGAAAGAGGGCGTTTGTTGCACTATAATTTTAAGTAAACATGGGTTAAAGCTGAAACATTAATTACAAGTTAAAACTAATGAATGCTCTTTAAGATTAAATAATATTATCAGCTAATTCAAAAGATTTATTTTTATCTACAACATTTTATTTCTTCTTCGCATTGAAAAGAAACAGTTGGATTGCAAATATCTGATAATGTTAATAACTAAAAAAAGAATAATGTATCTGTACAATGTTCACTCTTTTTTTTTTTTCCTTTCCTATCTAATTATTAAATCGGTTAAAGTTTCACTTAAGTTTTCGATCCCTGGGATCTTCCGTAAAAGTCCAATCCATCTTCCAATGATCGTGAGAACCATATTCTCTTTTCCATTTTCCGAAACGATCTTCCTGCAGACGATCCTCTTTTCTCCATTCATAATCTTCAGATATATGCCAAAAGACGGCAATAAAAGAAAGACTAAATCCATATACCGCGCCTACAGTGTGACTTTTACCTTTAGATAAAAAAAAAATTCTTATTAATTATTTGTTCCATCGTTTTAAACCCGCTTCAAAATCGAAAACGAACGCATTGCTCCCATAATCATTCCGGTGATAAGTCCACCAATTCCGTTGTTCCAATAATCGTTTTTATTACGAAACGCCTGCAAGGCGCAAGGAAGGGCAGTAAATGACATTCCCATAAGAGCTAAATGAATAAAAATATATACGTATAAAACAAATTTTTCGAATACAAGTGTGCTGAATTTTACCATAAGGCCCGACCCAATACCCTACTCTGGATAATATTGGTAAAACTCCGTGGAGTTGGTTGTAAAGTGCAATATCGTATCCAGCAATTATACTGCCTAAATTCCAATTTTTATAAATAAAGTTTTGTCTTTTTATATGATACCGGTATTTAAAAGTAAAACATTACCTACGAGCGAAGCATATTTAGTCGTGTAAAACATCTTTTTGAAGCAATCTTCGCCTTCTGGAGTGTCATAATACTTGTATTTCATTAACTGATAAACTTGCGGAAATAAACCTCCTTCTCCCATTCTATCCGACTATTCGTGTAAAATAAAAAAATGATTTTAAATAAAATAAATTTGTGAGAAAATTACCATTTTAATAATATTCTTCTCCAAGACCTTCGGACAGCAGTTTCAGCCTTTCCCAGCAGACGAAAACAAGGTCGTGCGCCGTCATTTTACGTGAGAATTACCAAAAAAATCTAATCGCACGTTATCAACAATTTTTTAGGTGGCGCGGTTTTTCCTCGTGAAAAGGGTCGTTTACACGGGTGACTTTTATCACGTGACAAAAATTGCGCTCCGTAAATTGTATTGAAGTCAATGGAGCTGTCACGTCGCTTCGTGTGTACCGCTTCATTGACTTCAATACAATTTACGGAGCGTAATTTGTTTTACATGACAAAAAGTCACCCGTGTAAACGCACCCTACCCGGAAAAACGAGTCTGGGGAATGTTGATCGTATCGAGTTTAAAATTAACGTAATCATTAATTAAAAGTAACGTTAAATAACATTTTAAATGCTCATGTTATATTAAAATTTAATTATTTTTTAGGTGATACGTGTTTGTATACCTTAATGTATCCGTTTTCACCATTATTTCGGACTTTTACCAGCAAAACAACTTTTCGATAAAGTACGAAAAACTAGAGTTTTTAATTATTTTAAAGGAAACAAATTTCATAATTCATTTTATTAGTGTTTTCTTAACATTGTCCAGCAATTATTTTTTAAAAATTTGAATTTTTTGATTTTTGGTATGTTTTGATGTCTACAGGTATATGAATAGGGAACACCAAATCACATCGTTTTTTCAACGAATATAACATTTTTTTTAAATCGGCTGTAAAATGATTAAAAAATGACTGATAAATGTTAAATAAGGTATATTATGACGAATTATGTTAATTTTGATACTTAAAATATTTAAAATTACGAAATAATTGAGAAAAACAAACGCGAAAGCAGGATATGACGTCAGGCAGTCATGAACTGGGCAATGTACGCATGCGCTCCATTCTGAGCGGGGTTTCTCATGCTTAGGGGGTCTGCTGCTGATGCTTAGGGGGTCTGATGCATTGGCGCTTTTTGAAAAAAAAAACGATGTATCGAAAAAACATCGGTGCTTTCAAACATCGATATCCGATTACCTATTTCAAGATATATAATATCGATATTCCGATACATCGATGTTTAATCGTTTTTCCAGCATTTCTATCTGAGGCTTATAAGCCATAGATCGGTGTAAATAAAGTTGTTTATTTTCGTCGGTCAACAGTTACTACGATAATTATTATTGTCAACTCTGGAATTAATTACGCAAAAAGAAATTTTAATTAACGGTGTGTGCGGTGTCACAATATGGCGGCGAAATGTTGGAGTGTGAGAGCGTCGACGGTGATTGGAGTGCGTGCCGCGGGGTTACGCAATGGCACCGGCGGTTTCTTCTTTCCCCGTGATCGACGGTAAAAGGTATTTTTTTTTACGCCGTCAGCTAAAATAAGTTTTTCCCATAAATTCTCGCCAAATATGAAGAATGCGCGACATAAGACTGAAATTCAGGTGCTTATTGACTATTAATTAAGGTTCGTTCTCCAGTGTGTTGAAGTTGATTTTTAGGTTGAAGAACGGTAATATTTTAGCGCGCGCGGTAGGAATTAAAACATGACGTGTATAATACAGCAATTTTCGAAATCAAGTTGGTGCTACGGAATTTTATATTTTATTGATTATATTAATATTAAAAAGTACGGATTTAATTGCAGCGATTGTATACATTATTCCAAAAGTCGTAATTATCGCTTATATAACCAGAAACGAGTTTAGATTTCAAGTTCAAATTCAAATAACTGGGATTTTTTGTGTCGTACGGCTTCCAGCGGTAATTGTTTTGACATCTGAAGTTATCTTCATCTCCTCCGTCATCAAAAAATGGTATTCTATTAATTATAATTGTTATGTTTAATGTCTAATAATTTAAATTTGTACAGTTGAATACTTGAATTGAGCGAAATTGGTCCACAAGGTGAGCATGCTTTCCGCCATGTTACGATCGTCGCCAATTAAATTGGATTCTCGAAACAATTTACATCGGAAAAGATATTGCAAATCATCCCCGTGAACTATCATCTGTAACTCTAAGGGAAAAAAAAAGATTATAAAAAGGTAATCCAATAAGCTTATTTAATTAAAAAACTTGTAAATTGTTGATTTAACTAGTAATGAAACTTTGCGGGCTCGGATCCATGTCAATCCACGAATGATTTCCTCTGAAAGTCAATTTATAAGGGTATACTACTGCTCCTCGATTCACCAACATTTGGTTTAAACGGTCTGTTGAATAATCAATATCACTTCCAAAAATCTGAAAGTCGAGTTTTTAAATCAGATAGATTTTTTTTTTAGAAAATTCTAGGTATATATCAGTACTTTATTCAGTGCTATTATTCGTTGGCTCAAGTCATTGTCGCGTATATGATTTATATACATCATTTTTGTCATTTCGACGGCGTTTTTCCCACGCTCCGAGGCGTACATGAGTCGAGGAGCGATGTATGAGAAAAAGTTTGGGAGCATTGCTGCGGTAGCTGTGTGGAGACCGCCGAATTTCATCGCGTGACCTGTTTTTTCATATTAAGAATAGTCATGCACAATTTCGATCATTTTAATTATAAAAGCAACTAGTGGAACCTAGGGCAAACATGAGTCCTTCGTCTCGCGTTGTGCCGGAGATGGTTGGAACTAGGTTCAAATTGCCTTTTAAAAGTTGTTGTTTCGGAGGATGAGACAGAAATGCTTGGGAACCTCTAGCACGATCGACTGTCGGGCGAAATAAAAACATCGGTTCCTATATAAAAGTACGTGTAGTTAGAAACCAATAATTTAAGCAAAGAGAATTAAAACCATTTTTGATCTCTTTTTAGGCCTTGAAAAACATTTACAAGCAGGGACTTTTATTTACTATTTTTTGGCTGCTTCCAGGCACCGGAGTTGAGTTAGTTAGGAGATCCATTGCCTGAACATTTCGTAAGCAATCGATCATTATTTCCATTTTCGTATTGTCGCATTGCAGGTCATTCGCTAATTTTAAAGTGAGGTTTAAAGGATTCCGATATTCAAATCCCCAATCAGACAGTACGTTTCCACTTTGTAAAATAGCCGCGTGAAACAAACCTAATAACATTATTGAAATTTCCTCAAATTTTTTTTTTTTTTTTTTTGGAATTCTATTTAAGGTCACCTTTCGAGAGTGGCGATAGCATGTGCAAGGTGACACTCGCCGCTCCCGCACTTTCTCCAAAAATTGTCACCGATTCGGGGTTTCCATTGAAATCAGCGATGTTTTGTTGAACCCATTTTAAAGCTAAAACTTGGTCCAAAAGACCGTAATTTCCCGGGGCTACCTCATCGTTACTACTTAAGAAACCTGTTAATTGAATTTTTAAATTGTTAGGTAATTTGGAAAATTATTTATGTTAATATGAAAATTCATTAACATTGAAGATAATGAAGTGAATTTGCAATTATTTTTTTTTTAAAAAAGTTATTGTACATTAAATAATTTAAATTCTGACCCTTAAATAATAATAAATACAGTATGTGATAACTTTACCAAATGGTCCGAGTCGGTAATTAAAAGTAACTAAAATGACGTCCTTATCCATAAATCGATGTGGTCCGTAAAAGAAGGAACTTCCAGTTCCAGACATATATCCTCCTCCATAAATAAATACCATAACAGAAAATATCTTTTCTTCATTTTTCTTTACAGTAAAGAGTTTAAGATTATATATTTATTTTTTTAAAAAAATGATTGCGACATTCCAACTCACACGAATTTCTCCGTTTTGAATTACCTGTGGTTTATAAACATTGAGGTATAAGCAGTCTTCATCGCCGAGAACTATCGATGTGTTGCTAGCCAAAGCGAATTCGTTTACTTGTAAACAATCATTTCCATCTTTTGTGGCATCGAAAGTTCCATTCCATGGAACAGCCACTTCTGGCGGCTAAATATTATTACAATTGTCTCGTTTGTTTTTTAATTTAAAAAAAAATGTATTACCCTAAATCGGAGTGAGCCAATTGGAGGTTTGGCGTACGGAATTCCGCGATATGCTTCAAACGCATTTCCTTTATCACTTCGTAGAATGCTTCCTCGAATTAAGCCCAACTTTGTTTGAAGTAATACCTGGTTTTCTTCATCATTCGATTGCACGCGAACAATCAAAATGATGCAAAAAAGCAATGCTTGAAATATGATTTTCATTGCAGCGGAGAAATGAATTTATTACATTTAATTCAATGCATTTTTATAGATTTTTTGGTGGGAATTTTATTATTAATTATCTAGCCTTATTTAATAATCAAAATCCTCTAAACAATTTTTATGAAATTTAATGTAATTAGAAATTTATGAAAAATAATTATTATAATGCGGCATTTGATGATTTAATAACCCAATTAAGAACCGAAAATGACTCAACCTCATTAATCAATTTTATTCAGAAAATTCACAGTTGATCTTCATTAACTCGTTCCAATCATTATACACAATACAAATACATTGATAGGTAATCAAAATGGATTAATTTTGTGGGAATTATGCGTCAATAATGATAAGTTAATATAAGGATAATTGGACAACAAAATGCAAATGATAAGTCTATAAAATTTAAGGGAAATTCCATTTTTAGTTTTTATTTTTAATTCGTTTTGAAGAACGTTTCCCAACCAGTCGTAAACAATATAAAAATGAAAAACACATAAGAGTATGTCAAGATGACAAATTTCTGCAAATCAAAAACGCTGTGATCGATTGATAACGGTGCATTTATCTATTGTAGTGAACAAATTTTCGCGTTAAATGTAATCTGATGAGGTCGAAAAAAATTCGATGTAATTTACTGATATCGGTATGACAATTTATAGATAAAACAACACATTTTGCAATAATAAAAAAAAAATTAAACAAAGATTAATTGTAGTGTAGAAATACATATACGAGTATTATGCATATGTTTATTCATATAATATGCGCTGAACTTAAAAATGAATAAATTTATTTGTTTAATTTTAATAATCTCGAATTTTTACGCAGTCCGTGGAACTATATATCCGGGATTTCCCTGCGAAACAATCCCAAATTTCTGTGATCGGGTGCATTGTATTTTACCTGAAAATTGCGACGATGGAGAATTAATTAGAGGTGGAGGAAATTGCGGTTGTTGTCAAATGTGTGTTACCTACCAAGGTAAACAAATCAATTGTGCTTTTCTAATAATTAAAATATATAAATAAAAAATAAATTTTTTGAATACAGGAAAAGGTGAACCTTGTAGCAATAATTATGCCAATAAACCACCTATTGACCAACCGTACGGATTAAACTATCATTATAAAGACATTTGCCACCCAGGCTTAGTATGCGATACAGTGGTTTCAAGCACATGTGTGGTCAATTTAGGTAAAATTTCAATTTATTTTTAAACAAATACATTTTTTTTTGAAAATAATATAAATATTTGAAGATGGGCAAGTACCGGCTGCTGGAGATGATTGCAACTATCAGCAAGTGGTATACAGTGGGAACACATGGGAAGTGAAACCAAACTGCGATTTTTATGGAGATTACGCGTCAATTAGATATAAAGGAAGGTAAACTGTACAATTCTAATAACTAATTTCTGAACAAGAAAATAATTTTCATTACTTTTTCTCGTCGTCATTCAGAGATACTCCAAGAACATTTTGTAATGATCAGGATGGAAATACAATATTTGGCAGAATTACACTTTCAGATGTGAATGTAACTTGCGGTAAATCTATTTTTTTTAAAAATATTAATTTGAATTAAATTAATTTGTAATAATTTGAAAATAGAATGTTCAAGATTTGTGGACTCTTTGGAAAAGCAATTGGAAGCGGAGAACAAACCGACAGCTACGTTAATCAGATGCGACGAACTGGGTGATTTTTCGTCATTGCAATGTTGGAAGGATTTATGTTTTTGTGTGGATCCCCAAACCAGAGTTATTACTTCTGGGGTGATTCCAATTGCCGGCGTCAAAGCTTTACCTTGCTGTAAGCGCAACTGGGTAGTTTGATCACGTGCCACCGAATTCGAAGAGTTCAAAGAGCATCCTTGCTTGTTATGGTAGCAAGTGACCAAGTGGTTTTAAAGTTTCGAATCGCTGTAATCGTTTGTTAATATTATACTGTAATGTGTAATGACTCGCTCATACGGCTAGACCCGTAAAACCAATTGGAGCTATAATAGAAAACACTTGCCAATTGTTGCCATAACTAACTGGATATGTTTGAAATTCTTCGCTGTTCGTAAGCAAAAAATTCTGGTGTCATGTGAATCACTGCAATGGTTCAAATCTTAAAAGATTTACTTAATTATAATATTATTTTCATAAAATTCCAGTTAATTCGACTGTTTACAACGCTACATTTTACACCGCTTGTCAAAACGAGTCTATGCGTCAGCATGGAATAGTGGACGAATTGGGGCTCAAAGGGGTGCAGGGGATTTTAGTTCAACTTCCGATGTGCGATTACGATGGCAGCTACTCCGCTATACAAGATGATGGGAATAGGTACACTTCTCAGTTATAGTAAAACTTAAATTAATAAGTATACATTTCCTCATTTTTTTGGTTTTTAATTAGGCAGTTTTGCTCGACAAAAGATGGAGTGCAAATTGGTAGTTTCGTTAATGAAGGTGCACCTAATTTAGACATGAATTGCAGTAAGTTGTATTTTTTAAGTTATTTAAAAAAAAAATTTAATTAATTAAATATTTATTGTGGGGGGAAAAAAAAGAATGTGCGAGAGATAATGCCGATCCTCAGGGTTTACCAAATTCCTACAGATTTGATGACTGTGGAACTATTGGAAATTACAATCCTAAGTATTCTGTAACAGACCAATATTACTGCTTGGATTCTGATGGTCAGCAATCTTCAGAAACTTATACTTTGGAGCAGAATATTTTATGTCCAGGAGAATCTGCCACAGATTCGAAATTATTTTAAAAATATATAGCTTAACAATTAATAATCATTTTCTATTTTTTTTGTTTGACTTAAATGAAGCAATGTTATGCAGTTTTAATAGCAATTTTTATTGTTTTAGCGTAATATTACAATACAAGGTTAATTTAAAATAAATAAAATTACACTGTATTTTATTTTCTAATATAAATTGGTAACCGGGTTTTTATACAATAAGTTAACAAACGTTTGCATTATTTGGCAATTTTTTTAAAAAATTAAAATTCAGTTTTATGATGCTGTAATTTATTTAAAAAAAATTAAAGAAAATTTATTAATACAAAACTGTACGGTCTTGTTAAAATTACAAGTATGGTGCGCCAAAGAGCATTTTGATGCTCTTGTTGTACAGTACACTGTAATATCTACGGTTTGGAATGCCATATATCTCGTTTCTCCACGAGATTTCTCGTGAACAAATGAAAATAAATCGCTGATAATTATGGAAGAGTTACGTTCGTTCGTATGCCAATTTTTTTTTGAAGAAATGAATTTAAAATTTTAAATCTGTAATTAATTAATTACGTTAAATAAAAAAATGTGGCACGAAGCAAGAAAACAAGAGCGTAAAATACGCGGTATGATGGTGGATTATAAAAAGCGAGCCGAGAGGCGACGGGAATTTTACGAGAAAACTGTATGTTCTCTATTGTTTTTTTTTTATTATTATTATCTGTATAAAACTATAAAAAGCAAATAAAAGAGGGCTACGAATTGATAAAATTTAAAGAGTTCTGTTTTTTTTTTATTGAATCTTATTGTTCTCGTTATTTTGCTACATTGTAGAAAGCGGATCCGACACAGTTTATACAAATTCACGGTAGAAGATGCAAAATTCATTTGGATCCAGCTGTTGCTCAAGCCGCAGATAGTCCACTTAACATGTAAGGTTTCTCTTTTTTAGATCTTCCAGTTTCATGAAACATCATTCTTGAAATGTAGGGTAACAATCTTATTTACCTATAATTAATAATAAAAAAATTATATAAATAATTTTCTACCACCTAATAGAAAAGTAAAAGCGCGCGCTTCGTTTTTATTTTGCTTCTCACGTCAATTTTTGATTTTTTGTATTATTTATTTAATTTTTTCTTAATTACAGGATGCCGTGGCAGGGTCATGGGGATAATTTGATCGATCGTTTTGACGGTCGTGCTCATCTCGACATTATTCCTGAATGCAAAAATAAAGTGGAAAATGACAGGTCATTATTCAATCAACAATTTGTTTATTATAGTTTAATCAATTATTATTGTGTGTTGTTGCGCAAGAAAACATTAAATTGTTATTCCTAAACTATATAAATAAATAACACTGGAGAAATAATTACTGTATTTTTTTCTTTTTAGTAATTTAAGCGCTCAACAACTGTGGGAGGAAAGACAAACTAATTACGAAAGGTATCGTATACTAGTGGAGAACGACTTTATCGGAAGTAAGCTTCCTCATTTGTTTGAATTTACACGTAATTTAACGCATAAATTAATCTGATTGATTCGAAATTTGAATAGTATCTGAAGAAAAATTTCTCCAACAAATTTATCTCGAAGAGCAGTTCGGACCTGTGAATAAAACCAATGAAGATGAAAAGAAAAAGTATTTTCTAAATGCTTTTTGCATAAACTATTATATTATATGATTTTATAAACTTAATTTTTTTTTTTAGACTTTCGGAAAAGAAGGCTGCTATTGGTTACGTGTACGAGGATTCCACTCAGCCTTCGTTTTCGGCCAAAGAAGAAGAAGAAAAAAAAGACAGTGATAGTGAAATTGATCTTGGTAACTTTTTTCATTGCGTATTAATTTTATGAAATACTGTGTATTTTGATTTTGACGGAAACGATTTTGTTCAGATGTGACGGTGGATGTGGGAGTTCTAACCGCGGACCAAGCGAAAGAGATGAATGAGCATTCTGTGAAATATGGAATGGTATCGGAAGATTTCATTACGTGAGATTGAAATAAAAAGCTTTTATTCATCTTCATTACACAGTACCTAACGTTGAAGTTTCTTTAGATTAATGACTCGCGATAAAGAAGAAGCAGAATCTTTGAGGCTTGCCAAAGAAGCAGAAGAAGAAAAAGCCATGTATTCGGTAAATTTGATTAAACTATTTTCGACTTTTTAAAATATATCTGAATTATTTATATTAGGGACGAAAATCGCGGAGAGAACGTCGAGCTTTCCGAGAGAAAAAATTACTCGGAAGAAAAATTAGCCCACCTAGGTAAATAAAAATACTGGAACTTCAAATATTGATTTTTCACTATTATTTTAAGCATTTATGACCATTACTATAGCTTTGTTGTATTTTATTGTTACAAGTAGTTGTAAAGTTGAATAATATTATTCCAAATCATATTTTGGCTTTGATTGGAAAAAATCTTTAACGGAGTAGTACATGTACTAATAAGATTTAATCATTTTCAAATATCGAAGCTTTACTAGAAATTACCAAAAATCAATGTTATGTAGTTACGTATACTTTCGATTTTTTACGTTTTATTTTTGTTACCATATATTTCAGTTACGCAGCGAGGGAGAGTCCATCTAAACAGAATAGAAGGTACCGGTTATTAGATTTAGGCATAAAAATTAATGCCCTCGAGTCTTGAATAAAAATAATGTTTTTCAGGTCACGGTCCACATCTCGTTCTCGGTCTCATTCTCCGTTAGATTCCGGAAAAATCACTTTTATTACAAGTTTTGGAGATGACGCTTCTGATGAAAGTGGCAATGAAGCCAATAAGAATCGAATTCCTTCGTGTAATTTGCTGCCAACCGTGGGACCAATCATGCCACCATCTTTAGCCAAAGTTGGACCCAAACCATTAGATATTGCGGACAAACATTCAACGAATAATAAAACAACGGTGCCATCGCAAACATCATCATCATCGTCAAAGGGACGTTCGGAGGTGAAGGCAGAACGTTCCAGTACTAATACTGCACCAGTCAGCGGTATTAATCGGTACGGAATTTATTTATTTAACATTAACTTTAGTTGTTACAATGTTTATAATTATGATTAAACAATTCATTTAATTTATGAATTAAATTCTTCAAGGCAATAATTAATTTTAAATGAATTTATAGGTCTCGTTCAAGTTCGTCTTCGAGGTCAAATTCGAGTTCCCCTTCCACATCTCGTCACCGAGAAAAATATCAAAGAAAAAATCGAAGTTTGAAGCATCGAAGTCGGCATTCGGCGAGGTCGGAATCCCGTTCTCCATCTCGCTCATATCGTAGGTCACGCCGAAAGTCAACTCGTTCTCGTAGTAGATCGCGTTCCAGAAGCCGATCTCTGTCGAGAAATCGTTCCAATTCTCGAAGCCCTTCCTCATCCAGATCATCTTCCTCTTCGTCTTCTCGCTCTTCTAAGTACGGAAGATCAAGGTCTCGCTCCAAATCGAGAATTCGTTCCAGGAGCCGTTCTAAAACCAAGTCCGAATCAAGGTCTCGATCGCGCAGCAGTAGAAGCTGGAGTCGGAGCAGAAGTAAAAATAGAAGTAGTAGCAGTAGAAGCAGCTACAGCAGTCGATCGAGAAGGAGAAGCAGATCTCCCAAACGGTAAAATAATTTTTTTTTTCATTACGGCACATTTAATTTTTTGTTAAATGTCAGATCAATATTTCATTCTAGGTATTCTAAAACTAAATCATACTCAAGAAGTCCCAATGGCAGATCAAGTCCAAAACGTTCCACAAATTCTTCAACTACAAACTTTAGTTCCAGTTCCACGACACCTGCTGTTCGGTATTATGGGCGCCGAAATCACAAGTCTGACTCGTCGAGCCGCTCGGATAGTGATGGAGGAAGAAGCAGCCAATCCTCTCGAACTCCTACGTCCTCCAAGTAAATCCCCTCGCATTATAATATATATGTTTTTTTAAAACACATTTTACAATTTTATTTTTTTATCTTAAGGGTTAAGAATGTCGTTGGTAAAGCTGGTTTTGGAACCAATGTCAGTAAGAATTTTCTGCTAATTAAATGTGACACTAATACTCACAATTTTAGCAAAAATAATAAAAGCTTTCTGATAGACAATTTTATAATTTTTAACTTGTGAAAAATTAAGAACAAAAATGAAAAATATGAGATTTTCTGCTCGAATTAAATTTCATATTTTGAAAACGTTTTCAATTTCAATAATTTAATTAGTTTTTGTTTTTGGGATCATTTTAGAAATGTACTCCTCAAGAGCGGCTTAAACGGCGAATGCAGTTGGCGCTTAATAAGCAGTGTAAGTTAAATTTCATAAGAATTATGTTATTGTTATATTATTTTATATTCGTAATTTTTACATTTTAGTAATATTTTTTTTCAATTGCGTTAGATAAAGCTGACAAACAGGCAGAAATGAAGAAAGCCGAACGACAAGAACAAGAAAGACAAGTAGAAAGTCTTAATTTTTAACTTTTGAACGGGTTTTTTAAAATTTTTTCTTGGTAATTATTAATTCATAGGATCGCGAAGAAGAGCTGCGAGAGTTAGCTATCAAACTGAGGAGAAGGTATGTTACTATTATTATATTTGAATTTTCATTTGAAACTAATTCAGTTCAACAAAACCTGGAATGACGATTCTTCTTTTAAAATATAATTTCGTAAATTTAATTACAGGGAACGGGAACGGCGTCATCAAAGACGGTCATCCGATAAGCGAAACCGGAGCAGAAGTTGCAGTACGCATAGCGGTAGTAGTAGCAGTAGTTCCTCCAGCAATTCCAGTTCCCGATCAAGGACGAGATCTACCAACAATCGAAAAACGAAGACTAACAGGAGTAGTAGTGAAAGCTCGGATTCCAACTCTAGAAAAGAGTCTCGAAGTGGAATCAATAGTAAACGAAGGTAAGCAAAACTTATTTTATTTTGATCCGATTTTAAAGATTAAATTAGTTAATCAGTAGTAATTATAATTGTCAAAGCCAGATTTGGCGACGATTGAAAATTATTTAGACAGTAAACTCCCTATTTGCGCGAAGATTCTCTTCTGATCAGAATTAAATAACGCAAAAATTAGGTTAAAAAACACCAAAAAATATCTTTTATAGCGAAAGAGAATTCGCTTTATGGAACTTTTCTTTGCCTGAACGGCAGAATAATTATGTATCAAATTAATTCAATCACATTGAACTCGTGCAAATGGAGGGTTGAGTATACTTTTAACCTTTAATAAAACATTTTTATTATAGTTTAAAGCTGTATACTTACAAAATGATTATTTTATTGTCTAGACTCTAGACAGCAATAAAATAATCGAATTTAAGGATTTTATTTTTAGCAGCACTGATTATGAATTGTATACAATCAGTTTAAGCTGCATGTTTTTTTTTTTTTGTAAATTAAATACTGTATAACAAGTTCTTAAAATAACTTATCAAAAGAAATAGGAATTCAGTATTTCCTGTGCCGGTATTTCTTTTGCTTTTTTTTTTATTGGTGATGACGAAAAAAATAAGAGTTTAAGGTGAAAAAATTAATTTTATTTCTTCAAATAATTTTTTTTTATGTTCGAAATTCATCAAATTAGTTGTTCCATTCCCAATTAAATAATACGTTAATTATTCCTTTTTTTTTTTATTTTTTTTTTTAGGTCTAAATCTCCTTTGGTACGATATTAAAATTATCAATTTTGTTGCTCGATCCCTAGACATATTATCCCTTCTTTTGACTTCTATTCGCGTAGAGTGGCTTTTTCTTCTCTTCAAGTTTTTGAAAATGTATTTAATCATTTTTTTTCGCCCCCATTTTTTTAAAAAAATCCGGCGCAGTATTTTATTTTATTTTTTTGATAGGATTTCTAATAGTTTTCCAATCTTTATACTGATTTATACAAAAAGTACTAATTTCCTAAATAATAATTATTATATTGCGTGTGCGCGTTCAGATTTTCATTTATGAAATACCATTATTGACAATTCGTTCAATATTAATTTTTGTAGAACATTGACAATGTCTGAAATAGATATGATTCATTTCGCTACTTTTTTCGTTTATGTAATTGAAGCTCATTATTTGAGGTAATTGGTCCCGAAAGAAATAAAAAAATTAGTCAACTTCCTGCGAGGAATTTATTTTCTTCCTACGAGAATCATAAAAATATGAGTGATTCATAGATTTTCATGAATAAAAACATTAAATGTTTCATTTGGTTTCAATTATAATAATAATTATTGAAAGCGCTCCTTTTTTTTCCCACTTTCTCATTTTAATGATAACAACGTCAGCTTTCGCGATTGTTTAAAACTAGCCAATGAAATGAGAAAGTTGTTGCGGGTCACGATCAGTTGAACCCTCAAATCCCCACGTCAGGAACCTATTCAATTCTTTCACGACGATGGTTAAATATCTTGTAAGCGACTACAAAAGAATGCGTGATCGCCTCTTGTAAAGAAATACCCTTCTTAAAATGTAATTCAAGGCGGCATTATGCGAAATCAAAGTCACATTGCCGTCACAATACGATAGGCCAACTCTCCAGTAAAGAGCAAGAGGTAAAGCTCAACTTTCATAAACTTTAATTGTTAAGAAAAAAGTCATATTTTTACTCCACCCATTTTTTTTTTCCTTTTCATTGAATAAGTGGAAGAAAAGGAGAAGTTGATTCGACTAAACGTTTCCAAGCAAGTATGTGCGTGTTTTTTTTTCCTTATTTATTTTATTGAAGGACGTCGAGTGATCAAAGTGTAAAAGCAGGTCATATCCTTTTTTCGTTTAGATTTCAGGCAAACTGTTCCGATTGATCGACCGACAGCTGAAAATCAAATCATTACTTAGATCTAATTGAAAGATCGGATGTCGCTGTATTCAACAACAAAATCTTCAACAAACATGTCGCTCCTGCATCAATTCTTCTACTTATTGGCTATTTTTGTGGTGGTTTCAAAATGTCAGCAGAACGAAGTAAGAGTGGAATTTGAGAATTAAAAGTTGTAGGTTTTTAGGGTAAATATTTTACCCTTTTTTTTCTTCTTTTTCTTCCCTACTAGATCGAGGCTTTCGATGTCCGACAACGGGAGGATTTGCTTCCCGCTTACACAAACGGGTCAAATGAAGGGGTTCGACTTTTTTATAATATAGGTCATATGGCCAACGACATCGCACAAACCGACCAATTTCTTGCCGATGGGGCCAACGCTTTAGAAGTGGACGTACGCTTTCATAGCAACGGTATACCTTGGAAAGTCTACCACGGATATCCTTGCGATTGTTTTCGAGATTGTAGAAGAAATGAAGAAATTAAAACTTACCTAAATCACGTCCGAGAGAGAACAACCCCTGGTTTGATCTATTAGCCTTGGATTTTTGAGTTAATCGTGTATTATAACAGTTTTTTTATTTTTTATTTTTGGGTTTAGGAAGTGGTAGTTACACAAATCAATTTTCTATGTTACTGCTGGATTTAAAATTAAACGACGTAGACGACCATAAAGATCCTATTTTTGCAGCAGGAGATCAAATTGGTTCTCTTTTACTGGATGTTTTGTATCAAAACGGTAAACAAAAACTTTGGATTTTATTTTTAATAATAATTACTAATATTAAAAGTAGTACTCCGATATAACACTGGTAATACTAATTTTTTTAAACGTTTTTTGTTTTTAAAAAAATTATAAATACCGGTATTTATTAACATTGAGGAAAGAAAAAGTTTTTTTTAAAAAAAAATATTTATGTTTCGATTACTTTTTTTAATACGGTAGTTTTTAATTTAAACAGGAACTTCAAATACTCAGTTATGGGTGATCATTGGCATTCCTTTAGCCAGTCAAGTTGCTGCAATCAAAGGATTTCAAGATGCATTTAAAAGAGGAAACGCAACTTATCTTTTAGATCGAATAGGTTCATTAAAAGTTTACTCATTATAATAAGCTGTATGGTTAGATAATCCTCATTTATATTTAAGGTTATGATATTACGGGAGAAGAAAATATGGATGTGGTTCAACAGACTCTAAGAGGCATGGGCATTAAGCAGGGAGTTTGGCAAGGCGACGGTATTACGAATTGCGTTTTCGGTCGAAGTGATGCCCGTCTGAGGCAAGCAATTGCAAAAAGAGATTCTCCCTCCGGACCATGGGTCAGCGTGGATAAAGTTTACCGGTGGACAATCGATACCAAGACAGCTATGCGACACACTCTCAGGTACCATAACCTTTCTTGACTCTCGAAAAACAAAAACTCTATTTTTAATTTTATTCAATTAGATTATGGGTTGACGGAATAATGACTAACGATCCCGATGACTTGACGGAGGTACTCAAAGAACCCGAATTTGCTTCCAAATATCGATTGGCGAATAACGAAGACAATCCTTTAGTCAAACAAATGGGACCCGGTCCACTTAGAGTTGGTTGCAGTAAAGTAAGTACACGTTTATCAATTTATTATTTATTTTCTGAAATCACAAAATAAATCTAGTTTCTAGATCTAATTTTGAGTCAATATGGTGTATTTGTTTTTAATGTTTATTATTTTGTTAATTCACCCTTTTATAATTGGCAATTATTTTTCTATTTGGGTTAATAACCAATTATTCAACAATGCGTGTCTCGATTAAACTGAAATTATTTAAGGCACTTTTTTAAATTGGTATGTGCAATGTCAACAGTTTTACTTTTTACATTTTTTTTTTTTTGATGTATTTCTAATTGAAAGTTAAATCTCGCAAATATCAACAAACTTAAATCGTTGATAGATATTTTGTTACAAAGTTATTATTTTTAATTGGTCGACTGATAACTGGCTAAAAATATTTCTATTCTTTGACCTCGAGTTTATTTTCATTATCAAATTTTGTAATTCTAGAATTGGTGCTGGAAGGATTGCACTTATACGGGAAGATGGTGTTGGACCGGAGTGAAAGGTTGCGGTTACAACCCAGACAAATGCACTTTGGACTTGGAATGCGCTTCCAGCTGTGGAAATAAAAAGTAAAGTTGATGCTCCGATCCTCCAAGTAAAGTTTTAACTGTATATACGAATATTATTATTTTCTTTTGATAAACGTTGTTCGTTTTATCACATCAAAAGTTTTTTGTCTCTTCTAAAAGCTACCTGATACCTAAAAAAATATTATTTAATGATCTCTCGATATTTTTACACGTAATAACAAACGTTCAAGTCAGGTTTTTTATTTAATAAGGTATAAAATTGTATAACTATAAAATGTAAATACTGTACTGTAGAAGACAAAGTAAAACATAATTAATAAAAAAAACATTTTCTAACTAGATTTTTTTTTATTCTGTTCTTCAACAATCAAGTATCACATACAAAAATTATTCAAATCTTATTTACAATTATTTAATTTAAAAAAAAAAATTTCAAGGGAACAAAAAAAAGGAAAAACGAATATATACATAAAAAATCTTCCGATTTAAAGATTCAATTTATGGTTTTAAATCACATAATTATTAGATTACAGCGTAAGAAATGTTTGGAAATTAAGTCGGTGGGGAAAAATGAAAAGTTTTTTAAGTTCGAAGTTGCGCCAGTTGTTTTTCTATCTCTTCATCTGTTGGCAACCTCGATTTCGATTCTTCTAATCCGCCTCTGTGCGCCGAAGGAGCATCCGCCAACTATGATTTAAAAACATTTTCATAATGTTAAATAATAAAAAAAAAACTATAAACAAATTTTTAATCCTTACTTTTCCACTCATTTCAATTCCAATTTCATCCAAAACTTTCTGCACAACAGCGTCTTGTTCTTCTTCGTCTCCAGATTCGTCCAAAATATTGTCTAAAGTATCGTTAACTAGCAAAAACATTAATAAAATTAATTCGTTTCGTTTTCTTCCGCTATACTGAATTTTACTCATTTCTTCCGACATATCCATTTTGGTAGACTCCTTTTCAAAGTCTTGCATGGTCTTCATCAGCTGTTGAGGATTCATTTGTTTATTCACATTTCCCATCGTCTTAATGAAAACATTTTTTTGATAACAAATTAGTACAATTACTAATAAAAAGAATAGATAGAAACTACCTTTGATGTTGTAGCCATTACGTTTGCCAGTGTTACGTTTGAACCCATTGCCTAAAAACATACAACAAAAAAAAAACAGAAGAACGAGATAAATAATTGGTTTTCAATGATGAATTTTGTAAAGCTGAAACCTTGGTTTGAGCTCCAACAGATGCAACTCTCGAACTCGCTGTATAGGTCCTAGATTTTTGTTTCCTCACTTGAACCAGCTGTTTAGCTAACATCACGCAGCCTTGTTTATTACCTTGTTTTGCCATCTTCTTAATTTCCATCTCCTATTCATTCAAAACGTTCATGAAGACGCTCTTGAGTTGTAATGAAAGGAAAATGTCAATATTACCAGTTGTTTCTCCTGTTTCTCTAATTCTCGTCGATCTTTCTCTATATCTCTCTGCGTTTTCCGCAATGCTCGATCATTATCACGCATTTGCTCTGCAAAATAATTAATAATAAAATTATTAATGGTTTAACTTCATTCATTCTAGAATCACCCATCAAAACTGGGTTCTAAAGCCAGCTGATGTTATGGGGTTATTCATCATTCTACTTTAATTTCTTCAGGAAAATTATTCACGAATATAGTTAAAAATGTTCTTTTCTTTACCTTTTACAGTTGGCTTCTTGAAAAACACATTCATTTTCATAAATCGAATAATAAGCAGAGAAAATAACAAATAATTTCGCAAAAATTAATAAGGAGGTGACAAGCAATCACGTTTTATGACGACGGTGAATGACGTCATCTGCATGCAGACGTTTATCGATTTAGATTTAGTAAATCCCAAGTAGTAAATCCATTATAGAGGTACAGTAACAGCTGATTTGTTTTAAACTGTACCTGAAGTGTTATTTTGTTAATTTTGTAGCAATTAGAAAAATCTGACGCTAAGAAGTTCAATTAAGTATTTTAAATAATTATTAAGTTATGTCTGGTCGAGTTTTTGGCGACAAAACTTTGCTGAGTTTCTAAGTTTTGAGTGGTAAACAAAAACAAATGTCTCTGCTCGACCTGATACAGTGTCTTTGTGAGTGGGTCTACTCTTTGTGTTAATCAATACAGTGTACTGATAATTTTGGCTTTTTATTATTAACAGTGTAATTTTGAGTCCTAATGTGAAGCTGAAGACAACATTATAGTCATCATTTATTATTCTACGATTACGTTACTCGCGGTTGATTGCCATGCATCTGTCAATGTAGAAGACGCGCCGTGTTTCTCTCTCTGGAATTTCAAGTAATTAAAGAATCCCAATAAATTTTATGTAATTGTGTAATTTAATTTTTAATTTTTTGTAATTGTGTTAAGGTAACGAATTGGGGAAACTTGGAACTGAATGATCTTCGCGCGAGAGTCGCAGCAGCCATCCTGTTCGTTCACAAATTTAGAAGGCAAACATTTCGGTAAAATGTTGAACATGTCGAGCTATAGGACAAAATATCTTTAAAAATTCGTAAGATATTTGTAATTTAGTAAAGTAACAACGATACAGTTGAGTTCGAATAGAATTTAGTACTTAAACAAACAAGCTGTATAATTATTTTTATTATTATTGATTAGAATTAGGTAGATGAACATAAGTTATAGCTGTACAATATAAATTACTATTTTAATAATTTTTGTTTAGAAAAAAAAAATAACCCCTATAAATTTTTTTTAAGTTAATAATACAGTATTTAATTAGTTTGATTCTCGGAAAACAAAAGTTTACTTTCCCCGTGTTTCGTTACAAAAAAAGCATTTTCTGGCAGACCCGCTGCATCACTTTCTTCTTTCATCTTTTCAGGAGGTTCCAAATAGTACTATACATTTATAAAAACACATGTAAACTTGAATCATCATAAACGAATAATAATAAAAATTTACTTCTTTCGTTAAAATAAAGGTTCCCCAATGTATGCCGATACTTCTTTTAGCCTGAAGATCCAGATGAATTTGCACCGACTCTTTGGGTTCCACGTGTTGCGGTCTCATCATGAACCTGGGTTCGTAAGCTCCGATCGGAATAGCGGCCAAATCGAAAGGACCTAGTTGTTCTCCGATTTGTTTAAACGCGTCGCAGTACCCTGTATCACCCGCAAAATAAAACCGATGCTGCGGACCGATGACACTCCAACTACCCCAAAGGCACTACATAAAGAGTGATCAAAAGTATAAAATAATATTCATTAAATAAAAATGTAAAGTTAAGCCGGTTTTTCTTTACCTTGTTCAAATCAGTTAAGCTTCTTCGACACCAATGCTGAGCCGGAGTGAGGACGAATGTAACCCCGCAACAAGTGGCTGTTTCCCACCAAGATAACTCCGTGACGGTTAAACACCCGGAATCACGCATCCATTGACCCACGCCTTTCGGGACGAAATAATGAAGTTTGGATCCATACCTATATTTCATGTTTCAAACCCTTCTCTAAATTCCCATCAGTTTTATCTTTCTAGAATTAAAAAAGCAGACCTAGAATTGAGCGATTGCACGGTTTGATAGTCTAGGTGGTCGTAGTGGTTATGACTTATGACTACAGCCTCGAGATTTGGAGGAAGGTCTTGAACTTTGCAGGGAACCGGTCGGTATCTTTTCGGACCCATGAATGAAAAAGGTGAAACTCTGTCGCTAAACACCGGATCTAAAGTTAATTTTTAAAATTACTTTCCATCTTTTTTATTATTATAAGTTTTTTTAAGACCTGTGAGGACGCTGATTTTGTCGAATTGTGCTAAAACGGAGGCGTGTCCCAACCATGTAACGCGAATACCTCGCTCCGGAGGAGTCGCTATGGTCTCTGGATTCACAGGAATCACGGGTAAAGTCTCGTCCAGCTGAAATAATTATGCACGTTATACAGTCGGACGTTATAATTATTTTCAAACGTGCCAAGATTTCTGACTTCTTACTTTGATCGGCGAAGGTACGTTACTATTATTTTTGGTACAAAATATGTATTTTAATAAGATCCAGTAATTTATATTCCTCCACGTTGAAAACGGATTTTGAAATCGTTGATTGGCCGTTATAATTGGCTTATGTAATCCTTCCATCGCCGATTCTAACTTATTTTTAATCATTCGTGAGGTCTCTCCTTCATCAGCTGATTCCATCCTGCACCAAAACACACCTGTTCAAGCTTAAATTTCTTTAACGATACTTAATTAAAGAGTTAGTAAACGACATTATAAAGTTAATTAAGGCGTTTTCTCAACATTTTTAAAATCCGATTTAACTGATAAGGAAATAAAAAGATAAACAAAAATGAAAACTCATTTTTCTCGACTACTTTATAGCCTTGAGCCTTGCCTCTAGTTACAACTTTAACGCCATCTAGTGCAACATCTATTAACATCAGTCATTCCCGCGCCAAAGAGACAGCAGATTTTAATATGTAAGTTTGGATTTCGGTTTTTTTAATTGTGAAATTATTACGGTATTTAATGATGTTATTACTGTACTTGTAATAGGAAATTATATTGCGTTAATTACAACAAATAGAACGAAAACAAAAATATACTACTGAACTTTGAAACAAAATGAAAACTTGTGGTGGGATTCCAACAAAGGAGTAGGCTTCCTCCTGTACCTATGATTGATGTGGAAAAAGATCAACAATTAATGTAAGTGAAATTTTATGTAAATTATAATTTTGTCGTAAACCAAGTTGTGTTATGTCATCTACCGTATATTTATCAACATTCTCTATCATTTTATTTTATGATACACGGAGTATATAATATGCATTGAAGGTTGTACCGTACGAGGCATGATTAAGCATTATCTGTTAAAACGTTTGAAAAATATTAGAGAAGTATGAAATAATGGGACCTCTTCCACTTACGGTGTTTTGGAAAGCTCGGTCTGCATTAATGAATTTTAATTAACGTGAATCTACGAATCACTTTTGCGAGTTATTTGAAAATTTGGGGAACCAATTTTATAGAAAGTAAAGGGGCGTGTGATCGTCTAATTGCGCTCCCTTTCCCTCCCCCATTCTTCTTCTGTAACATCCTCAAAATACTTATTTGAAGGATATAATTATTTACAAGGGTATGGGAGCATAAGTTTGGGTTATTATGTATACGAAATGTTTGTTGCCTTCATAAGTTCATTATAATCTTGCACAGCCTGAATATTTTCCTATGTGTTGATCATGTTTCTTGGCTTTCTCGATCATCGATGATAAAGAGTGTACGGTATAAAAAATGAAATCTATTTTCTCAAGAAACGTTCTGGACATCAATTCACACTGGTCTTCCTGTAATAATTCCCTTTCAAAATTTTAGCTCTTTAATTAAACTTTTTCGTTAAGCTAGAAAGTTAGCAATCATTATCATGCGTGGTTAGGTTCCCTCAAAGTTAGGTTAAGAGCTAAATATTAAAAAAAGCGGTCGAGATAAGTCTTCGAGAGTAGTCTATAGCTGCGAATTTTTGAATAAACAAGTAGCTTGAGGTACATGTACGATAATGTTAGTGTATTTGGTGATTTTGAGCGAGAATAAAAAACAGATAATATTTTTTAAAATTCTGTAATTTTTCTATTTCCACTAATGCGATTATTGTATTTTATACATAAAGCATTTCAAAGTCTTGCGCTAAAGACTTGAATTAGTATAATTTAAGAGCAAGTTATGCCGGAGGTGGTTGCGGTAGTGGAACAACGGGCACATCCGTGTTCCAATCTATCAATATGGCCTGGTTGTTGGCCTCGCACCAATTGGTTCCCAGTGGCACAATTTCGTCCGATAAAGAGAAGTTGTTTGCCTGCTGATAGTGTAAAAGTGATGTCGGTACGTTCAAAGGATATACCATTTGATTCTTATAGTGGGTCTCCATTCGCGCTTTCATTTGTTCGGCTATTGCTCTATGACTATGACTGTCGTACAAGTTCTTACGTTCAAGAGGATCGTCTAAAAGTTGTGAAAATATATTTTAAAAAAATTGTATCACCAACCAAATGTTTGATGCTAACCTTTTATGTTGAAAAGTCGATAAGGTGGATAGTTGGGAATATCTAGGAAGTAAATGTTGCCACCGGGAGTGTTGTAGTAGATTCCAGTGACGTTTTGTGGAGGCACAGTATGGTTGGGAAGACCGGCCTTGTCTTTAATTAACTTCCAATCTCCCCATCTAAAAAAACAGTATTTACGTACGACTGTTATGTGATCATAAAATATAGTTTAATTCCAAGGTTTGTGAGTTACCTGAAGGCCCAGGTGATGTTGTTTCCCTGGTTTTCCAAGTGGTAAACAAATTCGGTTCTCGGTGATGATTTATTTTCCGTGATCGCTTTCCACACATTAAATCCGTCCAAACACTCGTCTACATCGTTCGTTTGTTATTATTATTGTAATTAAAGGTTAGCATTAAGTTATTGGAATTTATACTGTACTTGGTTCTCCGCCTGCCAGTTCCACGATAGTAGGGTACCAGTCCACGATATGAATTAATCTTGATGAGGAAGACCATAATATTATAAATGCTGTTATTGAAAGTGAATGAAAAGTAGCTTAATACCCGTCGTACGTGTATCCCCTGCGTTTGAGCAAAGGGCTGTGCACGAATGACGTCGCTCTATGACCACCTTCCCACAGAGTGTGTTTCGATCCTGTTAAAGGATAGTTACAACCTCCAGCTCCAATTTCACCACCGTTCTAAAAATTAATAATTTTTTAATCAATATTAAAATTACTTAAATGTTGTTTTTGGTTTGCGCTGTTCCATTCTACTCAACCAAACTCAAGTTTTATATTAATACTGTCAGTGGCGGATTAAGTTCTTGAGAGGCCCAAAGCGCAATTCAAATTTTAGGCCCCCTCTAAAATTTTTCGCTACCCATGCCCCGAACTTGCGAGGCGCAACATTTTTTTGGGAAAAAAGACAAATTGACACCCATTTTTGGACAAAATAATAAGATTTTTGTTAATGTGTCTCAATTTTGGCGGCTTTTTGCGCCCCGGTCCCTAAAAAGAAACAATGTTACATAATAACGAAGCGCCGAGCTTGCGAGGCGCGAAATTATTTGGGAAAGTAGACAAATTTTGTCTATTTTTTGGACCAAATAATAAAATTTTTAACAGTTGGGACAGTTGCCCCTCCCCTCGCTAAGCCACTGTACCTATGTGTAGAAAATACCGGTTTTAAATTATGATAGAAAAGCGCCGAGCTTGCGAGGCGCGAAATTTTTTTTGGGAAAAGTGCAAAATTTGCCTTTATTTTTGACAAAA
>JAQGAZ010001565.1:0-27381 GCA_034692225.1 Polydesmus complanatus
GCCCATCCTATAAAACATATCCAAAAATTAGAACGGCCCGACCTTATGCAAGGTAAAAGTCTCTATTTCCTGGAGTAGTTAACTTAAGCTTACATCTAAGAATTACGAGAATTATATTGAGTTTGCGCCATATTATTTACGAGAGGATAAGAGATAATTTTGTTGGCAGATGAAATGTCTCATTATTTGTTTTCATCTCGCGCTGACCATTATGGAAAAATGCTTAATGGACTTATGAGAACATTTGTTATTTCATCTTCAGACGACAAGTTGCAGCAGACTGAGGTGGAGAACTTTTGTTTTCTATTTGCATCAATCTGGCTTTTTTTTTGTGGTATTTTCAATGTTAAATATTCAACATTTATATTTATTATCTCCACAAAAAAATGCAGATAAGAAAAAAAGACGAGAGAAAATTCTTTAATAATTTCATGAAATAATTTATGTGTGACAAAGTATTTGATGCATTTATAATTTGAGGCTTTTTTTTTCCTTCCCCCTTTCGCTGTTTTGCATTAAATTTGCGTTTCGTTCCTTCTTTTATGAGCAACATTTGCGTTTAATCTTTTATGAGGTTTGCGTGTGAAAGAGAGCGATAAAAAAATGAGCGCGAGGGAGGGATGGAGAGGAGGAATTAATGATTTCTTTTGGAAGGATGGAAGGAGGAGAGTACATTCAAAGGGAGACAGAATGATGGAGAAGGAGAAAGTCAGAGCGCTAGAGTCAAGAAGGGGATGAGGTGTAGAGAGAGAGAGAGAGGGTGGGTTTTACGCAGCCAGAGTGATAAACAAAGAGAGAAAGTTTCGACTTAAAAATGAGAGATTGTTGTTTTTTTTCGCACACATTGCGATGGCGTGGATTTGCTTTTAACATATTTTATCACGTGTTGTTGTTCCATCGCACTTTGCGTCTTCTCGTCCTTTTGTCTGAGTCATAAATAAAACAACGTGAAATGCAAAGTTGTCTTATAACAAACATTAATTTTGCACGATTTTTTTTTTTTAGTAAAAAAAAAGAAAACAAAAACAGCAAAACTAAAACAATAGGAAAATGAGAGACGATTGTTTTGCTCTCAGTTGAATGCGTTGAGGTTGCTACGGAGATTCAAAATTAACTTTATTTTATTCTATTTTAAAATATAGGGCTATATTTTTTTTTAAAAAAATGTAAATATAAAAAAGCCGGAAGTGTTTTTTGTTTGTCTTTCGTAAAAGTGCGCGAGAGGTGTATTCCTTTTATTGATCTTTGTGCAAAATTATTTGCTTTTGAGATGACGTCATATTTGGGCTTTCGGAGATTCATTGTGTTCCTTTGTAAATGTTTAACCGCAGCCACCGATTGCGACACAATAGAAGGCAAATCGCAGTTGAAATAGCGAGGCAGAAGGATGCGGCGAGAGAAAGCCAGAAAGATTTGTTTTCTGTAGTTGAAGAACATTTTGTAAATGGGAATTGGCGCTATTGTCAAACGCAGATGACAATAAGCGAGAGAGAAAGAAGGTCGGTGGGTGGGATGTTCTTTTATTTCAATCTTCTCGATGAGTTGGGGGGGGGGGGGAGGGGGAGAGAAAGGTTGTTTCAGATTTTGTCTCCCATTTTCTAGGAAATTTTGTGTGGAGCAGACGAATTTCATGAAACTAATAAAATAAAATAAAATGGGTTTCAAAGAATAGAAATTAGTTTTAAGAATTGTCTGCGTTTCATCAGCGAGGAGACCATTTTTATGAAGAGATTATGAAGAAAATTTGTGTTAGAAATGATATAACAATGAATGAAACATCTGATTATTTATTTATTTGGCGTTTCAAATAAATGTGGTGAGTTGAGTGGAGAGACGGGAGGGGGATATACGATAGCCGCTGGTCAAGCGAGTTGTGGTCAACTCTTCTTCAGAGGTTTCCGCTTTCAATTTGTTAAAAGGAAGTAGGATTGGGGTGGAATTGGCGCGTGTGGTGGGGACACTGGTCATTTGAGAAACAATTTTATTTGAGAAGCTCTGATTGGTTCTTCTCATATATCGATTTTTCAACTCTATTGTTTTTTTGGAATATTATTGAAAACAGGAGAACCTCTTTACAGAGTCAATCGTTGGGAGGTCTTCAAAATAAAAATAATAAATTCTGAAAAAAAATTTTCAAAAAAAATTTTCAAAAAAAATTTTCCAAAAAAATTTTCCAAAAAAATTTTCCAAAAAAATTTTCAAAAAAAATTTTCAAAAAAAATTTTCAAAAAATATTTTCAAAAAAAAATTATCAAAAAAAAATTCAAAAAAAAAAAAATATAATAAAAAAAATTTTTAAAAGAAAAAAAAAAAAAGCTTTATAAACTGAGCTTAAGGTGAAAATAATGTGACGCTAATGGAGTTTAACAAGGCGGAGATGGTGTGGCACCACTCAGGGTGGTTATATATCAAAACACTTCCTATCAATCGTTAATCATCTTCATATTGGGTTTCACTCATTAAAATGGTAATTGTTGCTTAAGTGCTCGTTTATGATACACGAGCATTGAAGTAATCACACATCGCTTATGATGTCACGTGATATGTGGATTTCCCGTGAGACTTTATTTCACGCTGCTTCCATTAACATTCCGGCTCACCCCATCTTTCTCTCAATTCATCTTCTCCGTGTATTTTTAAACATGCAGTAAGTTATGTAGGGCGGTGGAAAGATGCTTTCTTGTCGCTGGAAGATGATATCTTGAGGTCAATAAGAAAATCAGTGACCTCCATCTTGTGGCTAGTAAGGAGATGAAAGGGGAGAGGGAGGGGGGATTAGAGGGTTTCATCTCTTCATTACACCCAGAGATGATAAAGTGCTTTGCGCGTAAGATGGCGTTGATGTGTTTATTAGGCTGAGTTAAAGTGCTTTCTTCCGTCCATTCGGTCAATTGCTCGTTTGACCTTTTTTCTTCGCCGCCATCTTCCATCATCACTCCGCAGCTCTTATCTCGTTAAAAAAAAAATTGATAGGCGAAGCGTCGCCAGAGTTGAATTGAATTTGGTGCCGGCACTGATTGCTTTTTATGGCTGCTGTAAGGGGCAGCCTACATCTTCAATCAGGTGGGTTATTTGAGAAACAATTGCGTTTCCGGTTTCAACCGGTGATTGGCTCATCTCAAATCTCCTTTTCATTTTATATTTTCGAATTCTATGTTAACGTGAATTTGTATCTTTCTCCACCACCAGAGGGCGTAATTTCAGTTTTTGATTTTAATTTCCGGAAATTGCATCTTGGTTTTTTTTTATGAGTTTAACAGAGATGAGGTGATTAACGCCTTAATTAAAATTCTATTAAGATGTCGCGTTCCGATAACGTTATTTCCGCCTGATTAGCGCCCGCCGGAAGTGCCTCGTAAGTCTATGTTAATTACATTTTTAACTCGGCGTTTAATGACGTCATTTCCTTTAATGAAATTGATTTTTAATTTTATTTAATACCGCGTTTGTTTTCCCGCCCTTTAACCTCTATTGAGCGAGGTAGGGAGGGTGGTGTTAGGTGGGGGCGGTAGCTGCGGTGATGTTGGCGCCACCTAAGCTTTGCTTTGAATCTCTGCTAATGAGATTGATGCGCATCTGCGCGGAAACTATTGTCGCTTCCTTCATAATGCTTCACGGCGCATGCGCACATTCACGCTACACCTTGTACGAGATTTATGAAGCGATCGATCCTCCTTCGTTTGGAATCGCAGTTGTAAGTCAGCAGAGGGCGTGGCCTACAGCGACAATAATATTATTATTGGCCTCATTTATTAACATTTTCTTATTGCATTTCCTCCTGCGCATGCGTAAATTTTTTGCTTTTAATTTCTATCGAATAATTTGTATTGAATTATTGTTTATAACTGTACAGGCGCATGCGCTCACTCTTCTCCCGCTCCCCCTACCCTTCAACGTGCGTTATAATTGATTTTTATTGCGGTTTTATGACGGAAGTTCATTAAAATAAGCATTCGATACGCAAGGAAAGAATAATAAAGAGCACGTGCGACGCTTAACTACACCTACCCACATCAGTTAAGCTCCTCCTATACTTAAGCCACGCCTTTTCTTCCACTCCCAACGCTCGTAACCAAAAAGCTGCTTATATTAGAAAATGACGTCGTAATGAAGAGTGAATGTGATGTCACTTTCGGTTTAGAGAATGTTTTGTTTTCATTAAAATTATGCTACTGGTCTATTCTAAAAGAATTGATAGTATCGCGTAGAAATTGATAATCGATTTAAAATTTTACATTTTTATACAACACTTTCATTAATTTTGTGATTTGCAATTGTGGAATCGATTATCGATCTTTTTGCGATACTATTGAGTTCACGAGTGACACCAAACAGAATAGTACTACGGTACAATTATTATTTAAAGTGTTGGTGAAGACATAAGGTGCCACACATGAGGCTTTTAACACGACGCAAAGTGGGTGGGAGTAGTGTGGGGGTGATAATGATCTTCAATCGTAGTTTCAAATTGAGAGATGAAAAAAAAAGTTGTAGAGTTAAATATTGATTGTGGCAGATGGATGCAGTTAGAGAAGTTGAGTTGATGGGAAGGCAGTTGAGCAGAGTGAGCAACAGGGGAGTGGGAGGGAAGAAGCCGAGTGTTTCGTGAGGGAAGAGCAGCTGAAGGATACTAGGAAAGAAGGATTTAGGTTCACTGGGGACCGAAAGGATAAAGACGATTGAAGATGAGAAACAGATGGAAGGCACAAAATGGGCTCTCAATCGATAAACAATAAAAATAAGGAGAAATGAAAAAGATGAGGAAAGTTTGATTTCATCTGCTTTTTTAAGATTTTAATATTATTTCTCTGAGTGATACAAATATCAAGCGACAGAATGATGAAGAGAGAGAAAGAGAAACTTGGTTGTTGATCTACGCCCATTGTAAAGCCCCGCCCATCATAAATTGTAGAAATTAATCTTACGTAATAAAGAGAAGCGTTTGAATGAATTAGGCGCCAATTAATATTCATTCTCTAACGACGATCGTTAGATGCGATGCGAACGCCATCTGTTAATAATGCATTAGCAAAGCGGAAGTCATACTCTCTCTCTAGGCTTGCGTTAAAAACAAATGGAGGATTTTTACGGCTTTAAAATGGCGGCTCGTGCCATTTTTATTTATTGAATTAGTAAAAGAGTTAATTACGAATGGCTCGTGCATGCGCAGTCTAGACATGGCCGCCGACGCTAAACGAGGCCTCCTGCATTAGCCTCAATTACGCCATCTGGATAATAATTGGTCTATTAAACGAATTAGGTTATTAAAAAGAATTATCTAATTTAGAAGCGAAAATAAGAGACGTAGAATTGGCCGTTAGAGTGCGCTTTCCATCATTTTCAAAATGGCGTAATTAGCGACTAAAAGTGGAGACTGGCGACTGAGGAGAAAGCCTCATTGAGACGTTTGTATAAATGATCACTAGAGGTCTCTCGCGTTTATTTTCAAGATGGCGTCGATGATGTGTGACGTTGAATAGCGCGCATCCGGTCAATTAATGTGAATCCTTATCTGTTTCTCATCTTCTCCCAGCATCACGCTATGTGTTTAGTTTGAATGGGATACTGAAAGATGGTCGTAGAGAAGGAGGAAACCAAAATAATAGTGCAGTAAATAGCAGTTTTTTTTGTAATGAAAAAGAGTTGACAGAATCAAAAAAGATGGATAGTTAAAAGCAGTAGGATGGTGGTGGAAAAGGGAAGCCAGCAAAATGAAAGAAAGAGAAGAAGCGTAGTAGGAATAGTGTGGTGAAACATATTAAAGAAGCGAGAGAAAAAAAAAATGTTTGTTGAAAGTCAGAGTGATGTGCGTGGAAAGAATATTACAACAAAATTAAATTGAACCAAGAAAAATAAGAAGCAAAAAAATAAAATAAAATGAAATAATATTAAGAAAGAGGTGTGGGAAATCCAAAAAAAAAAAAATCAACTTTGATTTCTTATTTGCTAAGAAAACAAAAGGAAACCAGAATAAGGCTCAGGATGAAGTTTTTGTTAGAAATAACATACTCATTCAATGGGTTGATACATTTGCTAGTTAAAAAAAAAACTATTTGAAAGACCAGCGTGATGCTAAATGAGAGCAGTGGGAATGATGCTGAGATTTTTGTTTATTACGAGATTTTTCATCTGAAGTATTGCATAAAAGGATGAAAGAGGGCGCTGCGAGTGTTTAGTAAACAAAAACGCCAAGTTAAGCTTTTTATTGGCACCACCTGCCGGGAGAGAGAGCAAACAAGCAGTAGCTCCAATGCAACCACATAATTCCATTGGATAAGCTCGGAAAGCTATTCATGACGTTATCATTCCACTCTTAATTTCTTTCTTGAAGCTAACTTCCGGTATTACTTTTAAATTGGCAGAACTTACTTACCTTAGGGTTATGCCGGGCTGAGTACCATTCAGATTGAGGTTCTTTATGCATTGATTTTCATATCTCTAAACCTGGCTTTACCGGTTGGCACGATAGAGGTCGCTACCCAAACCTTCACAGTTAAGCAAGACCAGATATGGTATGGTTTAACTTTTCTTTCTTTTGGTCGTCCCCCAAATTTAATGGTCAAACTAAATGCGACAGTAATTATTAGTAATTGAATAGCAGTTGTGATGTTCTCCACGCCATCTTTCTGTATCTCTCTCTCTCTGTTTTGTTTGAGAGATGGTTTGTTGGCAGATGATATACAAGCGGATGCTGTTTTTCTTTTTCATCATCTCGCCATTTGACAAAGGCAAGCGGAAGTAATGGTGCTAATCGCATGGACTAATGGCTAGTCTCTGACAACATCATTATCCTATACAAACACATAAGGTTTCGCCTTTCAAGCTTTGTCGTTGGAAAATGGAATGAGGCGGAGCCAGAATGATGCCGAGAGAAATGTTGATGGTCATTAGCAAAATGCTGCCAAGAGAAATTATTAATGTTGATGGTCATCGCGCAGAATGACGCTCGATGTACGACAAGAAAATCGTATTTGGCTTTGGCTGTTCTAGCTTAAGTTATTTTTTTTTTTGTTTTTATTATTTTTTTTTTTATTTTTATTTTAAACCATTTTTAATAAGTCTATTTAGGAATCAATATAAGCTTAAAGCGAGAAAATTGCGTTATAAATTGGAAGCTGTGCAGTGAAAGGGATGTGAATGGAGTTTAACATGGGAAGGGTGTTGTATTCAGGGGTTGCTTTTATACCGAGCACGTGTTTCTCATCAACCTGTCAATTATTATTAATGAGATTTTTTTTACTCATTAAAACGATAATAATTACAGCTTAAGCGTTTTATTTATTACGTGTGAAAAGTACACACGCACTTCATTCACGTATATGCATAATATATAGGCAGTGTTGGTACGCGATAAGTGGCTGCTGCTGCTTTTAGAAAGGAATTTCCCATGAGACTGCTCACGCTCTTTCCTCTCCACTCGCATCATTCTGTCTCTCCACTATCATTGGCATCTCTGCTAACACATTTCCCCCCTTCATATCCACTTGAATTATCCACTGTTTCGTAGTTTTTTTTTTTTTTTGATAGCGATTGAGAATGCTGGATGCTTAAAAAAAGTGGCATTCTAAAGATGTGCATGTGTTTAAGAGGGAGAGTAGGCTCTAATGATATTGCGCAGGGTGACCGTGCGACGTTTTCCTTTACTTTATGGAGCATAATATTTTATGCACTTCCGTTTACTTTTATGACGTCATAAACCTCGCTTCATTCCTTTATCTATTTTTAGAGATGACTTAACTTATGTAGTGAGGTGTAGAGACGGGTTGCAGTATAAAATGGGTTAAGGCCTTCATTTGTTGTGAGTGGGTGTTAGGATGAGGGATTAGAGTGCGTTTAAGAAGCCATTAAGAACTTAAGCTCCTCACCACAAACACGCGGGCGATGATGAAGTGCTTTTTGTGTCCGTTGGTCAATCGCTCGTTTGACCTCTCCATCGCCCATCTTCCAGCATCACTCCACTTATCTCTCGTTAAGAAAAATGAAGGGAAAAGTGGTTTTTTTACGAGAATTAAATTGATGCCTGCACTGATTGCTTCTTAATGGCTTTTCAGGGGCAGCCTCATTTTTACATTTGACTAAGTTATGCTGTATTTGTATTGGCTTTTGTATGGTTGAAATGTTATTCAGAGATGATTAGCGCCATTTTGTTTATAATTAAAACCTTAAAACATTTATATTTTATGTTTATTTATTCTTTTATATTGCGCTAGAAAATCAATTTTTTCCAGTAGTTGGATTTGCTACTTTTCATGCATTTTTGCTATTTAATATTCTACAATTTTGTTATCTCAAAAACGCCTGATAAGAGATGCGCAGAGAGATGGAGTGAAAATTCTTTAATTTTATTAAATTATTAATGTTTGACAAAGTGTTTGATGCATTTATAAATTTATACGTTTTCTCTTCTTTTTTTTTTCCTCTTTTTTTTGCATTGAAATTTGCTAAAGATTAAATTGCTTTTATCGAATTATCAGCTCCCAATTTTTTTTTTTTTTTTTTGGCTTCAATTTTCTCGATATGACTAACGTTTCTTTCCCCTCTTTTTGTTATCCACATTTGCGTGTAATCTTCACGTGGTTTGCGCGTGAAAGGAAGAGAGAAAGAGCGATAAAAAATGAATGCCAGGGAGTGGGTGGAGAGGGAGGGGGTGGGATTAATGATTTCGTGTTGAAGGAAGTAGTGGAGCGTTGTGTGCGATAGGAGACAGAACGATGGATGGAGAAAAAGGAAAGATGTGAAGAGATGGTGTGTGTGTGGGGGAAGGGGGGGGGGGTGAGAAAGCAGTTGTTAAAGAGGGAAAGGGAGTGGTAGAAGAAGAGAAATTTTGACTTTAAAATGTGAAAAAAAAAAGAACAATTGTATTGTTCACTTTTTCTCCTTTATTTATTTATTTTTTTCTCAAAGATTTGCTTTTAACATCTTTATCTAATAATTTATTCATTTGATTAAATAAAAAAAAATCGTTGAAATTAAATTAAAATTTATTTATTTATTAAAGAACTAAGAAATCATAAACTCATTAAGTGTTTGTTATACTTTAGCATTTAATCGTCTTCATTTGAATATGTATAGGGCATCGTTTAGCAAGTGTAGTGGGGCGCTGCTGCTGTTGATGGTCCCCATTGGGGGCTACGTAAGCGATTCCTGACGTCATAGGTGAGGAAGGGCTACTATAGGTTTAGAGTAAGCGCTCTAATTGCTTTCTAGTCCATTAACATACAGTGCAGCGCCTCTTTAGGGAGGTCTGTTTCCAAGATGGCGGCGTCTGATGAAATGCGACATTAGCTTATGACGACATTATTTTGATTGATGGGCGGAGATGATTTTGAGCGCTTAACGACGTGTAAACAGAGAGTCTGCCACTCATGATGGATAACCAAGATGGCTATTTCCGGTTTCCCATCTGCCTGCTTTGAATATAATTCATTTTGAGGCTTGTTTTTGATGTGTGATGGTTAACTCGCGGTCTCCAGCTTAATGGATGGAATAGACATTATGATTTCATTAGAGGCTTATTGGGCTTCATTTCGATTGGGTTTCTTAACCTTTGAGTTTTATGTGTTTTTAGTAGAGGGATAATAGATTACTCTCGTCTTTGAACTTAACGCACGAATTAGTTTGTAACATTAACTTATTATTTTTTTTTGAGTTCTCTATTGACTCGTGGTGACCTCTGATGGCGAATTCTTTTAACAAATATCCTATTAAATTTCTTTTTTATGATGTTTCAATTGCAGGAGTTGAGTGTAGCGGTAGAGAATGGAAAGGGATGAGGGATGGCGGGTTGCGGTCAAGTCTTCCTTCGAGGTTTCCGCTTTCCAATTTTGTTAAAAGGAAGTGGGTTGTAGAGGGGGGAGAGGAGGAGAAACGAAAGCTCGTTTGTGGTTGGACAACTAAGAAACTCTTTTGTGTTTCCGCTTTGAGATTGGTTCATCTCAGATAACAACTAAAGTTAATTTAAGAAAGATGATTTTTTCTCATAACTTTTTTTTATTTTTTTAATGGAATCTAATTAAGATAATTGCGATAAGAACAAATGTGTACCTGAAGGCAATTAAAAACATTGTCTCTTTTTTTTTTATTTGAAAAGATAATTAAATTTAGTTAAACTCTCCTCAGCGAAAATAAGAGACATGGTGAGAGATGCCCTCGAGAGATAAGTGGACATCCACTGCAACATCCAGAGTGATGGAGAAGATAAACGTTTTTCTCTATGCATTTTATGGATTGTTGGTATTCCATAACGTTACAATAGATAAGTGATCTCAGAATTGAAGATGACCTTTGATTTTCATTGCTTACTTGTTCCATTTTTTTTAATTTGAAAATTGTTATTGCGTTCATCTGTTAGCACGTTGATGAGAAAATCTTAAAAGTGTTGATGATTTTTTACTGTTTTTTTTTAATGGAAAAGAGGTTGTTTTTTTTATAAACATTTTATTGCTTGAAACAGAAAAATCAAAAATGATGAGTTGAGACGGAATGATTAAGAATAAGACAATTATATTGGAGGGAAAACAATGCCGAGAACATAAGACAGACTGATGCTAATGGAGAGAAGTGAGAATGATGGTCTTAGAGAAAGGGGTGGAAATGATGCGAGAGGGATGGTAATTGAAGATGGAAGTAAAACGGGGTGTGGGTGGTGGGTTAGGGTTGAAATCTGATCCCTTTACTCGCAACGCCTTTTCTACCAATTAATTGAAGTTCGCAGATGGAATGAGCTTAGAAGTGAGAGAAAGAGATTGAAAGGGGTGGTAGGGGGAGTTTGGCTGAGGGGAGGGGAGAGTGGGTGGGTAGGTGGGTGGCGAGGGGGGAGAGTTGATTTCTTTAAGTGCTGGTGGCAATCGCAAAAGCCTATTGATGACGTCAGCACAATTCATTTGTTGTTTTTTTTTTCATTCTTCGTTTTAAGTAAAATCAGAACAAAAGTTTCAATTGCGTTACACATTTTTTTTTAAATGATCGCCAGAGGACATTCATCGAACTGCACTGAAATTAATCGAAAGATTTTTTTAAGAAATGGTTAAAACGAGTTAGTATAATAATACGTCTAAGTTTAGTGAAAATGACGTCATCGCAGCCGGAAGTAGCATTGAGGGAGAGTTCACGCTCTTCATTTGCATTATCAAGTTAGCTGACTCTTCTTTTTTTTGTTGTTGTTGCGCATGCGTATCACGTGCTCCGATGATCTTTGCGCAATTGAATCATATTCACCAGCACCAGTAGGGGGCGCGTGTGTGGGGCGAAGGTGATGAAAGGGAGGGGAGAGGAGAGGAGGAGGTGTTATTTACGCATCACACGCTCGGCTGCAGAGGGCGCTGATTTCAGCTCTTTTAACAAGACAATTTTAGATGGCGGCGAAGGCGGTGATCAACCAATGGGACGCTGATTGTCACACTCTTTTTCCCTTTTACGCTCTTAGGGAAATTATTCATAAAATAATCTTTTAAAGAGATTGAACTCTTTAAAAAGTAGACAGATTTTGTAGAAAAATAAATAGACTTTTTCTATCTACAGTAGGTATCTCTATTAAATTCTGCCGTCTGTTTGTTTACATAAAGAAACCGCGAATGAAGTTGAGTAACGCGAGGAATGAACGTAAACAGAGACATAAACAAACCACTTACACCTCGTAAATAAGGCGTTAAAAGACGAGATTTAGAAAGAAAAATAGAGCTTGAGTAAATAACCGCAGCACTCGCCGCCAGAGGGCTTTCTTATCGTCTCCCAATGGCGCTTCTTATAGACAAAACAACGAGAAAATCGTAAACAATACACGATCAGAATTATCATAATTTCAAAGGGTTTTAAAACTTGTAATTCGGCTTGAAAGATTTCTCCGCTCCATCATTCTGCCTCATCTTTATTTATTATTTTTTAAAAGACTCTTTAAAAGACTCTGTTTGATTCTCCATCGCTGTGGGTTAGTTAAGAGGCAGCTACTGAAGAGATGTAACATCATCCGCCACAACTCCAGAATGATGAAAAATAGATAAAATGGTTTTTGTAGACACCCTACACACTGCGGAAGATGCAGATTGAGCTGCAGACGTCTGATGAAGTCAGGCAAAAAAAAAAAATGGTTAACCCTGGGGATATTTATTAAGCATTGAATTTCACGCTTCGTTATATTCCAATAGGAAGAAAAAAAAATTAATCGAGCGCAAAAATAAAGGGAAATATCTTATAAAAAAAAAGGGCATCTGTTTGACTTGGCTCCACCCACTTTAGGCTCCATCTCTTTTGTTTTTTAGGCTCCACCCACTGCACTCCAATTAGAAACAAGTAGCGAGCGTGAAAAGAGTGAAACGCAATCATCTCTTTCTTTTACTCACTCCGAGCACTCTCTTGAGACAACGCTGCAGTCTCCATCATTCTCATTACGTCATTCGGTTGCCAATCTTCGTTGATTTAGATGAAGATGGAGGAAAATCATTATTATGTTTCTCTTTCTCATCATTCTGGCCAAAATAATTGCTCACATCGCTAATAACAATCAATAATTGTCCAATCACTTTCGTTCTTATCTGAGAGCATCTTTCTGGTTTAATTCAACTCACTTTAATTAACTTTTTTTTAATATATTTTTTTAGTTGTTTTCCATAAAATTAACTTTTGTTAATTTTTTTTATAGGTAAGAAACAAAAGATTTCAATGTTGCTATGGATGTTGTGTGTGTGACGTCGATCAATGTGTATCCGCGTTTAAGGTAACACTTTGATCTTTTCGATCAATCACAGTCAGTTATTAGATTTTTTAAAAAATTAGTTTAAAGATCAATATTATTATGCAAATTCATCTGCGCAGCGTCTTTTCCCTCTCCCGGAAGATGAGGAGTGGGCGGGGCTTGCGGATGGAATGGCGCGCGATAGTAAAAAAGAGATTTGTTGCTTCTTAAATGTGCGCTGCTGGTGTTGGCACTTTTCCATTTAGACCCCGGACATCACCAGACCCACCTACTCCCTCCCCCTTATCATCCCCGTTCTTATTGATCTGTCATTTCATCAGCAAAAAAAATGAATTGAGTGTGCAAAGCGCTTATTACCACCCTCGTAGCTATGGGAGTACAGTGTATTCAGGACAGGACTTGGCAGCTAACGCCTAATTACGGTCTAATCATTACGCCCCCCCTCTGCGCAATGCAAACAGCAATGGCTGACGAAGACGTCATTTCAATTGCTTGACGTTACAACGATCAATGCGAAGTTGTGCACAGCGTCACTTAGTTTTGGCTCTCTCTCAGTCTCGGATATTGAAATTTAGCACGCTCCCCCTCCTTTACCCTCTTCGAGAATCAATCCTGAAATATGTCACTGCGCATGCGCACATCTACTACGATTGATTTAATGGCTAATCACTTTCATTCGCATTTGCCTGGTTGGCGCTGGAGATGACTAAGGGGCGGGGCTAACTGTTTCATAGCGTGACGTTATCCATCCGCCATTTTACGTGTTAAGTGGGTGTAGTTTCTCTTCGGTTAATGTATCGATTGCCGCTAATCGTTAAGTTAATAGGAAGCCTACAAAATTTGGGTTTACGTGTACTTTCTATTTTGATTTGAAGGAATCGATAAGTGTATCGATAGTATCGATTCGTGTATCGATAGTATCGATTCTTTTAGGATGTTATACGGATGTATTCTATATCGATATGTGTGAATCGATATTTTTATAATATAATAACAGTTCACTTCCGCCAAAGTGGAATGGAAGGTGGGTGGGGGAGGGGGAAGAGGAAGTGGAGAGAGAATCACTTCATTTATTTCCCATTACAATCTCAAACGCGTGTTTTACGACGTAGAGGGCGCTGCTTTTATTGACTTTATTTCGTGCGTGAAGAATGAAAGCGTGATGTACGAGGGAGTGTTGAGTGAGGGATTCGTTCGAATGTGGACAGAGGGAGTTAAGACGACTACTTCCGTCAGGGAGCGATAGGATGAGTGTAGGTGGCGCTGATCATCATTAACATACGCCATCCTTTTGTTAAGCTCCTCCCTCATCTTTTTTTTTTTGACAATTAATGTTTATCGTTTTTGTCGTCTGCTCTATTGTTCATTGCGCATGCGCTATGGCTGCTTCTTCGTTTAAAAAATAAATCATTTTGCTCATTGAACAATCATTAACTTGAGTATTGGATTGAGATTGCGATGCTGGATGGATAGATCGTAAGAAATTGGGTGGTCAGAGATGTGATGATAAGAGGCAGTGTAATCCCTGCTACAGATGACACTGCGCGATGGAGGGTAACCACTTTTATCTCAGCGGAACTTACTTTTATGACGTCGCAAAACATTCCTCATCTGTGTTGATCTTTCAGTAAAAAGAAAAGCTAAAGTTTATGATCTTATGGTCGAAAGATGAGAAGGTAAACGAAGATGTAATCGTATCTGTTGGGGGCCAAAAGAGAAGACATAATGGGCCACCAAACTTAAAATTGATGGGTTTGGTGTTTTGTGGGTGGGGCCTGCGCTGAGTGAGTGTTAAAAGTAGGGATTAGAGTCGCCTTTCATCGCCTTTAATCTTTTCGTGACGATGATGATGATGCTGCGTTCTTCATCTCTCTCTCTCTCTCTAAATGGAATCTGGATTAAATTTAATGTTTCTTTCGCCCTTGAGATCACAGCTGTTGGAGTGGCGCAGTCGTTTCCGGTCAGGCGTATTAAGGCCACCTGCTGCACTCTAAATGGAACGGCGTTGAAAGATGAGTTTGGTGTATGCGATTTAAGAGATGACGTATGTGTTGAGAGAGATGGAGAGAGTTATTGAATTAATTATTTAGAGGCGAAAAGAGTTTTTACGCGTTTCTAAACAAAACAAAATGTGTTTTATATTTGCGTTTGAATTTTGCAAAAGATGAAATTGCTTTTATCAGCTTTTTTATATCCTTCCTGGTTTTTTTTTAGGGGATGGGGGGCTACTTTCTTACGCTCGTCACGTTTTCTCTATATCTGTCTCGATATAACGCGCGGTTGTTTTTTCATTGGCGTGTATAAGGGTGTTATTGTAACACGTAGAAACGAAATAAAAAGGAAGAGAGAATAAGCCATAAGAGATTGTGGGAGGGGAAATACAAGAGTGCGGATTTGAATTAATAATTTCATGCGAGTATTAAATAAAGGAGTTTCAGCGATAGGAAACCAAATTAAAGGGAGAAGCATTGAGGGGAAGAGAAGGCAGAAGGATGGAGGGAGAAAGGGAATGTAATAGAGGGTAGGAAAAGCAGTGAGGAGGGGCGAAGGAATGCGCAGGCAGAGTGATGGAAAAAGAGAAATTTTAACACTGAAAATTCATAGTATTTTTTTACTTATATCTTCTGATTGTAAGTTCAAAGGTTAATTGTTAAACTTGAGAAAATGTTTGTTATTGTTATACGATTGAGTGAGATAGAGAAAGCCAGAATGATGCGAAGAGAAACGAAAAAAAATTATTGTTATAAATTTTTAAGGAATATTTCGATTGAGTATTAAAGATGGCGCTGGATATAATATGCAATTGCTTTTGGTAGATGGCGGCCATTCAATCGAATTGGATATGAGAGTGGGTGGTATCTCCCATCCTACTCAAATGGATTCCAACAAGGCTGCGTAGATGCGTTATCAGCCGCTAGAGGGAGCGGAAATTGCGTTGCGCTGATAATTGGAAGTTGTGCGTTAAGTCGTAAAAAAAAAAAAAAATCACGTGTTAAATCTCCGAATAACAATAAAAAAGGAGGAGCGTTGATTTATGCCGTATAATTTGTGATCGACCCTCTCTCTCACGTCATAGCCACACCCACTTGTAAGCTCCGCCCATGCTATAAATAAGCCCTCCCGAGTGAGTGGCAGATGCAATAACGCGCGCGGATGGACTTAATTAGAGCCTTAATTAATATTCATAAAGTAATTCATTCGCGATAGCAGGGTCCTCTAACGGCCATCGTTTGACGTCAGCGCCATCTGTTAATTAGACTATTAGATCGTTTGACCATTTGAGCGCTTTCATCTTCTTCACTTTTAAATTTGACGGCCATTTTTTTTTCTAATTAATATCCGCAATAAAATTATTTTTGTTATAAATAACTGTTGTAGGCGCGGCTATGACGTAGGCACCATGCTAAGCACCGGATTAAGGGTTTTTGGGCTCCTTGAAATGTCACGTGATGCCAGTTCTGGCTTTGAATCGCGTGAAAAATACACAGTAGCTTTAAAAAAAATGTTTCAGTTAAATAGAAAACCTCCCGGAAGTAGCGATAGTATGTAGAAAATGTTATCCATAAAAAAGAATGAGTCGTAAGCAATGAATAATATGCAAAGTCAATAAAAATAAAAAAGTTGTTAAAGCGGAAGTAAATGGTGGGCTATAACAAATGTGGCGACTGAGAAAAGGGATAAACATAAATCATCCGCCATTTTGAAAGTCAACTCGAGCGCTGTAAAAATGGCCATCACGTAAACTATGGTTTATTTCTAAGATGATGGCGGCTGCGGCGTCTGACGTCATAACTCTCGCATTCGTCTGCATTTAAATGGCGCATAGAGGGCGCTGCGCATGCTAGCGGATGATGGGCTGACCTCGAGGAAGAGTGGGAAGTGACACGAGGTAAAGGGGAGTGGCGTAATGCTTTTTCAAGGCAATATCCGGATATTTGCGCATCCGGATTACTCCTGACATTCATTAATCTGGATAATCGAGGTTCTACTGTATTGGAATGGGATAATTTGAGAGTTTTGATGAAGGCCCATCCTGTAAATGTAGCTCGGTCTTTTTAATTACTTTTGAGTTGTATCGATTTCGCTCTATCGATAACGACTGGGATTGATTTTATTTTTCTAGCCTTAAGAGGCGAAGCCTTAAGTGGCGAAGCAATCAATCAAATTCATTCTCTGCTTTCAAATTCAATTGAAATTTCATTATGCCTAATGCATTAAAAAGGCAAAGATGATAAAAATAAATTTACTTTAAATTTATCGATAATATTATTCCTAAAAATTGCTTCAGAAAATCAATACATTTTTATTTCGTTAATACAAAATTTCTTTTTGCGTTTTTAATATTTTCATTGATTTTCAAAATCGCTCGAGAGAGAAAGATGCGGAGAGAGAGAGAGAATTATTGTTTAATTTTATTGAATTATATTTGCGTTTGACAAAGTGTTTGATGCACTTACATAATGATTTTTTTTCTTTCTTTTGTTGTAGGGTTAAATTTTGTTAAGAGATTAAATTCCTTTTATCGACTTTGTTTTTTTTTTTTTTCCGTCTCTCTCTGAATGACTAACGTTTCGCTTCTTCTTTTATCATCAGCGCTCGCGTGGAACATTTACGAGGTTTGCGTGTGAGAGAGAGAAGTGGGGGTGGGGGGGGATGGGGGGAGAGATTAAAGATTTAGTATTGAAGGAAGTGGCAGAGCATTGTTCACGATAGATGACAGAACGATGGAGAAAGTGAAGGAGAGAGCGATGAAAGGTTGGCCGAGATGCAGCCAGAGTGATGGAGGAAGAGAAATGTTTGAAACCAAAACATTAAATTTGTTCTTTTGATACATTTTTTCTCTTTAATTTATATACAGAAGGCTTATAATATTTTTTTTAACATTTTGCCTAATTATTGATCTTCACACAATAATAATAATGAGGTGAGGTTTAGGTTAATGGCGCTGCTTGGTTTGTTTCCGTTTTAGATTCTATCTTGACCCCTCTGCTTATCCTTCCCCACCCCCTCCTTTCATCTACTCTCCTTTCACCTACCTCCTTCTCTTTATGCCAGAAACAATTTGAGGATAACTTGTCGAATGCACTTTTGAGCTGGTGGATATGCAAAGTCAAAAGCGGAAGAGGAAATTGCTTTCTATCGATTTGAAAAACTCTGAAAAGAAAGAAATTGATTTTCGTGTGTCTTTTTACTCTCTCCTCCCTCTCTCTAAACGCTCATCCGGCGCATGCTCAGTGCTGCATTTTGCTTTTTAATAAACTTAAGTCCGAGTTCTTCTTTGAATTTAATAATAGGAGATTAGTGGTCTTTTTTCATTCTTTCGCAATTGAGAGTTTCAATGCTCTCGTGCATTCAAAAGACGTGGTAGCTGCCCCTTGATGTCTGCCGTTTCAATGTTTACTCGTTTTCACCGCACTACTCTGTGATTAGCGTCACAGGAAATTAAACAGATAAGTATTAATCCGTTTTATTAATTTCCGGTTTAGAATAAACGCTGGGTGTTTTTCTCTTAGGTTTAGTTAAAGGGGTGGGGTGGGTGGTTTTGATTTCCTCACCCCACCACCCACTACTCACTCGCTTTCAAATGTCGTGCTTTATGAATGTTACATGAGCAGAGAATAACAGCTGCTTCTCTCTGTCGTCAGGTGCCTCTCTCTGACTCTATCTACCACTATTCCTCTTAGTTGAATAAACACCATCTTGTATGCTGAGCCCTCAAGATGGCCACTACCTATCCTCCCTCTACATCAAAAATGGCGCCTTTTTTTCGCTGTATTAAATGTTTAAAATAAGTTATTTTGTGATGTTCAACCTATTGGGCGTGGGTTTATAAAGCGCTAAATACCAACTACGTACTTCCGAATTAAGCAGGTTTATTTTAAGATTAGGTTGGTGCTTGAAAGAGGGCGCTTCTTTCACTCTCCTTTACATTTTCTCAGAAGTTGTTTGCACGCGCATGCGCCGTGAGAGGGTTTAAAAGCGCAATTGAAAACGTTGGTAATGGTGATTTATGGCTCTTTTCCTCATTTGAATCGGCCACAAGAGAGAGAAAGAGAGAGAGAGCGAGCGAGGGAGAGGGCTACGTAGCGGGGTTTTATTTTCTCAGAAACAAAAGATGATAAATAAATTAGCAGACGCTTGGTATGGGGGGGGGGGGGGAGATGATGGATGAAGAGTGGAAATCCATCCGAAATCATCGTTTATTTACGTGATTTTTAGCCACGACGACAAAGTTTAAAAGAAAGCGCGATGTAGGAGGGAAGGAGCGTTGAGCGAGGGACTAGGTGCGCTGTTTGAATCAGCTGAGGGTACGGGGTAACTTGGAGTAAAATGATGAATGGAGTTCTTTATTTATTACGTCACCAATAAGGATGAATCTAAGAAATGAATCCTTGTTTTTGTATGTCTTTCTAAAAACGAAGAATCGGGGTTCATTTACATCATTCTAAAAACGAAGAATCGAGGGGTTTCCTTTTATCTTTCTCTAAAAATACTGATCGATACAACGAAATTTGTTGGAGAATAAACCGAAATTTTAGCTTTATTTCGTATTGTGAGGGATGAAAATGTTTTCTTTATTGTAAAGAGGGTTGGAATTAGCACTTCCGGGATTGATGGCTGAGGAAATATCGTAACGCTATTGAAATCAATTAATTGAAACTCAAAGTCCATTCAACCAATGTTGTAATCTTTAATTACAATAATTAATATCTAATTGAGTGGAGGAAGGTGGTCACGTGATCGCTCATTCTTTAAAGTTTATTATTAAAAATTGGGCTTTTCCAATTATTTTTTGCTTCAATAATTATTTTATTAATTTATGTTCAACTTTACATTTTAAAATTAATTAGCCGGTATAATAATAATCACTTAAATGAAATTATTTAACGAAATTTGTTCTTCTTAGTTGTTGTATCCTTAAGAGTACGGAATATATTTAAGATAAAAAAGGTTGATTTATTGTAAGGCGGATTTGAGGTAGAAATCGGCTCGACACTTCCGGTCCCGGTCTTTGAGTCGGGCCTGAATGGCGGGTATCATGTCTCGCATGTGGCGGTGGCACCTTTTGGCCTCGTCCAACCGCCGCCCCATTATCTCGAAATTATTGCTGAAAAACTCCGTCTTCGTCCACGGATTACGGCACCACATCTCTACGTATCTAAAGGCGGAGATGAGATCCTGCCACCTGGACTGGACTCGGAGCATGAAGGCATTCTCCAAGCCGGAAAGGCGGATCCGTCTCCATGCCAGCCACTTCTGCTGGGCTTTTATTGCCCATTGTAAGCCCCGCTCCACTAGCCTACGGTACTTCGGCTCCCATTCCTCGAACACCTACGTGTAATTGAACGCAATTGTAGTTGTGGGCGGCCATACATTTGTTAAATTTGTGGTTAATTTACTAATGCGAATTGCGCGATCTTCTCGTACGGCAGCCAGCAAATGATCATTTCCTCTACTTCCGGTGGGAAGTAGCTCCGAATATCCTGCGTCTCAAGGTCACGATCGTCGCTGCCATTCTCCTCTCTTAAATCGTCGTCTGCTTTACGTCTTTTTACTTCCGGGCTAAAAACGGGATTTGTTTTTTTTATTTAAAAAAACATACATAAGCTGCGAAAATCTCCTCACCGTTTCTCGGCCATTTTATTCGCTTCCGGTTTGCGTCCTCCCTACTAAATGATAATACCGAGCGATAATAAAATTCTGAATTTAATAAAGGAATGAAAATGTTAATAATTCTTTTCGTTTTCACCTTCGAACGAGAAATGAGAGGTGGAAGATTATTATTATGACCTCTTATTTATTTAAATGACTTATAGGAAGGTGGTCACGTGGTCGCATTGTTTTTAAAAAAAATTTTATTTGAAAGTTGCAAAAAAAAAAAAAAAAAATATTTAAATTTTTTTTCTAGTATTTTTTTTTCTTTTTGGTTTCAATAATTATTTTATTAATTAAAAATTTTATTGATTTTTTTTTAAATTTGAGTACAAATAAAAAAAAAATGTTTAAAAAACTTTATTGAAGAAAATCCTTATCAATACAACAAAATTGTAGCTTTAGTTGTTAACAGCGTACGTTATTAACGGGAAAAAGTTGATGTGGGGCTCGAATTTATAGTAAGGCGGAAGTGACGTAGAATTCGGCTCGGCAGTGGTCGAGGTCGAGGCGCAGGACTTCCAGATAACGGGCCTCAATACGAGGTACCAAGTCTTCCATTTGGCGTTGGAGTTCTTGGGCCTGATCCAGCGCCCGGCTCATACTCAGCACGAAATCTCTGAACCGAGGTCCTTCCACCCCTTTCTTCGGCTTCAGGTCATCCACGCTTTTGAGGGCGTCGAGGAGGCTGTAGAACGTGGAGTCAATTTCTTCTTGGAAATTCTCGTCGAAGCCGAACAGAGCCGGAAACCCCGACTGACCGGACTCCCCCCACGTCACCCATTTCTCGGCAGTTTCCATGGCCCACACAGAGCCTCGGGCCAGTTGCCCACAGAGCACGGTCCAACCTTCCCAATCCTGCTCCTAGGCCCCCAACACAGATTCTAATTAATTATGACGGTTACTTAAAACCACAATTAAATTACCGATAAAAGTTGCGCGATCTTCGTGTACGGCAGCTGACCAAGGATCATGGATATCACTTCCGGTGGGAGATGGGTCCAGAGATCCTGAAACTCAACGTTATCCTCAGCATATCTCAAATCGTCATCGTTCGTTTTACGTCGTTTTACTTCGGGGCTAAAAACGGGAATTTTTTTTTATTTAAAAAAAAAAAACATAATCTGCGAAAATCTCCTCACCTAATCTCGGCCATCCTATTCGCTTACTAAAAATGAATGCGATAATAAAATGCGAAATTTTGTAAGGGAATAAAAATGTCGACTGCTGTCTTTTCAACCTTCGAACGAGGATTGACAATTGGACGATAATAATGAAAATGAACCTTGAACTTTGTTATAAAACACTGGGGTTTTTTTAATTGTATTTTTTTTTTAATTACAAAGAGGAAAAAATTATTTTAATTTATTTAATTATTTAACGAAACGGTTAATAGCGCTGGCAGCGTGAGGATTATTTTGCGATGGAAACGTTGATCTCTTATTGATTTATTGTAAGGCGGATTTGAGGTAGAATTCGGCTCGACAATCCTGGTCCAGGTCTTTGAGTCGGGCTTGAATAACGGGTATCATGTCTCGCATGTGGCGGTGGCACCTTTTGGCCTCGTCCAACCGCCGCCCCATTATCTCGAAATCGTCGCGGGATGATTCCCTCTCCGGGCATGGATTATAGCACCACACCTCTACGTATCTAAAGGCGAAAAGGAGATCCTGCCACGCCGACTGAACTCGGAGAATGAAGGCATTCTCCAAACCGGAAAGGCGGATCCGTCTCCTTGCCAGCCACTTCTGCTGGGCCCTTATTACCCATTGCAAGCCCCGCTCCACTAGCTTAAGGTACTTCGGCTCCCATTCCTCGAACACCTACGTGTAATTGAACGCAATTGTAGTTGTGGGCGGCTATACATTCGTTAAATTTGTGGTTAATTTACCAACGCGAATTGCGCGATCTTCTCGTACGGAAGCCAGCAAATGATCATTTCCTCTACTTCCGGTGGGAAGACGCTTCGAAATTCCTGCGTCTCAGTGTCACCATCGTCGCTGCTATTTTCCTCTCTTAAATCGTCGTTTGTTTTAAGTCTTTTTTTTTCGTGGCTGAAGACGGGGAATTTTATTTTCATTAATTTAAAAGAAACATAAGCTGCGAAAATCTCCTCACCTTTGCTCGGCCATTTTATTCGCTTCCGGTTTGCGTCCTCCCTACTAAATGATAATACCGTGCGATAATAAAATTCTGAATTTAATAAAGGAATGAAAATATTAATAATAATTCTTTTCGTTTTCACCTTCGAACGAGAAATGAGAGGTGGAAGATTATTATTATGACCTCTTATTCATTTAAATGACGTATAAGAAGGTGGACACGTGCTCGCATTGTTTTTTTAAAAAATTTTTTTTTTGAAAGTTCAATACCGGTACCGGTAATTATTTTATAAATTAAACTTTTTATTGAATTTTTTTCATTTTGAATACAAATAAAAAAAATGTTTTAAAAAAAATTCAAATACCGGAATTATTTATTTTTTTTAAAAACTTTATTGAAGGAAATATTGATCAATGCAGCAAAATTGTATCAAAAGTTATTAATAGCGAACGTTATTGATAGAAAAAGTTGATGTGGCGTTCGAATTTATAGTGAGACGGAAGTGACGTGTAATTCGGCTTGTCAGTGGTCGAGGTCGAGGAGCATGAATTCCAGATAATAGGCCTCGTTACGGAGTACCAAGCAAGTATCCTGAGCATATCTCAAATCGTCGTCGTTCGTTTTACGTCGTTTTATCTCGGGGCTAAAAGCGGGAACTTTTAGAGTTTTCAAATAATAATAGGAGAAAAAAAAACAATAAGCTGTTCTAATCCACTGACCTATTCTCGGCCATTCTATTCGCTTCCGGTTGGCGCACTTCTAACTAAAAATGAATGCGATAATAAAATTCGAAATTTTGTAAAAGCTTAAAAATGTCGACTGCTGTCTTTTTAACCTTCGAACGAGGAATGAGAATGAAAATGACGCGGTCACTTTGAACTTAATTTTTTTTAAATTACAAAGGGAAAAAAATTAATTAAATTTTTTTTTTATTTAATAGAAATTTTTTTTATTTATTTATTTAACGAAATTGGAACAAAATTGTTAATAGCGCCCGCAGCGGAAGGGATTATTTTTGCGATGGAAACGTCGATCTCTTATTGATTTATTGTAAGGCGGATTTGAGGTAGAAATCGGCTCGACATTTCCGGTCCAGGTCTTTGATTCGGGCCTGAATGGCGGCTACCATGTTTCGCATGTGGTGGTGGCATCTCGCGACCTGGTCCAACGCCCGCCCCATCGTTAAGGAGTTGTAGCCAAAAGCCGCTAAACTCTTCCCGCTTTCTATCCGCCAAGCCTGTACCTTGCGAAAGGCGAAGAGGAGATCCTGCCACACCAACAGCACTCGGCGTTTGAAGGCATTCTCACCGCCGGGTAGATTCGGCCACTTCCACTCTAGCCACTTGCGCTCAGCCGCACTCGCCCACTTTATGCCCCGCTGCAGTAGTCTCCCGTACATGGGTTTGCAATTTTTCTCCTTAACCAACAGAAATTAAGTAAAAAAATTAGGGGGCTCCCAGGGATTTAATTATTAATTACCAATGCAAGTTGCGCGATGATCTCGTACGGAAGCTTTAAGAGGACTCTGTTTACTACTACTTGTGGGAGGAGGGTCCAATAATCCTCAAAGTTATCTTCGTTATCGTCTCGAGGATTTTCCGTTCTAAAATTATCAGTAGGAAAAACAAAATTATTATGTTTCAATCTGGCAACTTAAAAGAAATATTATAATGGGGGGTTCCTTTCACCTTTTCTCCGCCATCACACTCTCGTTTCCGGTTGATAATACGCGAGCAATTTTACAATGTATTTATTTTTTACTTGCAAAAAATTTTCAAAAGATTTTCACCTTTTGAACTTTAAACCACAAAGTTTGAATGCAATGAAAACGCCGACTCTTATTAATTGTCTTTCAAATAACAAATGAGAGAGGGGAGGGGGGTGGGGAAAGAATAATTGGACTCTTCAGGGTAGTTGAAATGACGTGGAGGGAGGTCGATCACGTGATCGGACATTCTTAAAAACTGGATTTCTAAAATTACAAAAAAAAGAAAAAAATTTTTTACTTTAAAATTTAAATGAATAAAAATAAATATTAAATTGTTAAATTTTATTTGGAGGATACAAATAGTCATTTTTACAAAAGAAATTTAATTATTAAGATTAATTGTTTAAATGAAATTCAAGGCCGAGTTGTTAACAGCCGGTGGTACGGAAGTAGCGACGGGGATTATTTGAAGGTTAAAAAGTTGATTTGAAATTTAAAAAAAATGGGCTCGAGACACTCTCGGTCGAGGTCTTTGAGCAGGGCTTATTCGAAGAGGCGCTGGACATCGTGGTACGCGCACCCGGATGGCGTATAGCATGTCGCGGTGGCACCTTTCGGCCCGGTCCAACTTCTGCCCTATTATCACGAAATCCTTGCGAAAATTCGCTATAGTTTTCTCGCTGCACTGAAAACACCCTTTCCCCAAAAGCTCAGCGCTCCTAAGGGCGAAGATGAGATCCTGCCACATGGAGTTGAGTGTGGCGAAATCCTCCGCGCGGAACAGAGGCGGCCATTTATACGCTTGCCACTTTCGTGTAGTTTCTGCTGCCCACAGGAAGCCCGGCTCCAGCAGTTTCCCGTACGTCCGCTCCCAGGGCTGACACGCCTAATACAACGCACATTTAATTCAAAAATTAGAATTAATTTGGGGTTTAATAATTTTTACCTGCGCGAGTTGCCCGCACTTCTCGTACGGCAGCCGGGAGAGGACCGCGTTCACTATGTCCGGTGGGAGGGTGGTCCACAAATTCTCAATATCATCGGGATCGTCGCTGGAAATCTCCATATTAAAATCGTCTTCATTTAGTTTGCGTCGTTTTATCTCGGGACTAAAAACGGGAAAAATTTTTTTTAATTAAAAAAAAAAAAAAAGTGTTTTTGCGAAAATCTCACTTTTCCTCTTCCATCTTCCGCGTTTCTGGTTCGTGCTCTCGCTTGTTAAACATTGATGGAGGATTAAACATTCTAAAAATTTGAATGCAATGAAAACGCCGACTCTTATTAATTTTTTTTCAAATAAGAAATGAGAAGGGGGGAAGAATTGGACTCCTTAGAGTATAGTTGAAATGACGTGGAGGGTGATCACGTGATCGGACATTCTTTTAACTCTGCTATTAAAAACTGGATTTCTAAAGAAAATAATTTTTTTTGTTTTGTTTTAATTGTTAAATTTCAATGGAGGATACAAATTATAAAAGTTATTTTTACGAAAGAAATTTTTTTTTTTAAATTAATAATTTTTAAGATTAATTGTTTAAATGAAATTCCAGGCTGAGTTGTTAACAGCCGTTGGTACGGTAGTAGCGACGGGGATTATTTGAAGGTTAAAAAGTGGATTTGATATTTAAAAAAATGGACTCGGCACTTTCGGTTGAGGTCTTTGAGTAGGGCTTATTCTAAGTAGCGCTGGACATTATGGTAGGCGGGCCCGGATGGCGTGTAGCATGTCGCGGTGGCATCTTGCGGCCTGGTCTAACGTCTGCCCCATTATCACGAAAAATTCGCGATAATTTCCTAAATTCCTCTCGTCCCACAGCCTTCGCCTCATCACCAGCCCTTTTCCCCAAAACTCTGCGCCTCTAAGGGCGAGGATGAGATTCTGGAACATGGAGTTGAGTGTGGCGAAGTCCTCCGCGCAGGGCAGAGGAGGCCATTTCCAATCTTGCCACTTTCGTATAGCTTCTGAAACGCACAAGAAGCCTCGCTCCAGCAGCTCCACGTATGTCCACTCCCAGGGCCAACACGCCTAATACAACGCACATTTACGTGTAATTCAAAAATTAAAATTAATTTGGGGTTAATTTTTACTAGCGCGAGTTGCCCGCACTTTTCGTACGGCAGCCGGGAGAGGATTGCGTTCACTATGTCCGGTGGGAGGGTGGTCCACAAATTCTCAATATCATCGTGATCGTCGCTGGAAATCTCCATTCTAAAATCGTCTTCATTTAGTTTGCGTCGTTTTATCTCGGGACTAAAAACGGGAAACTTTTTTTTAGTGTTGTAGTGAAAAATTAAAAATGTTGTAGTGAAAAGCTCACCTTTTCCCTGCCATTCTCTTCGCTTCCGGTTAGCGCAATTATAATTATTATTTTAGTATTATTGATGGGAGAAAAAACAATTGCGTAAATTTTGTGAACGTCGACTTTTTTGTTTTTCACCTGCGAACGGGGAATAACAAGTAGGAAGGACGAGAGATGTGTAGTAATTAATAATGAACGTTGGAATGTTACCATGGCGCAAATTGATCTTTGAACTCAATTTAATTATTGAAATTTATTCATTTATTATTATTGAAAAACATTTTCGAAAAATATATTTTGACCTTCTTTTTCCAATTTTTTTTTTACTATAATTAGCCTCTGGGGTTTTTTTTTTTTATTATTGATTTAATTTATTCTTTAATTTAAAACTTTAATTGGAAAATACAAAAATACAGGAAAAATCTTAATTAGTAAAATTAATTGGATCCACAAAATTTGTTTTTGCATTGAACGAAAATTCCAGCTTCTTAGTTGTTAACAGTGTTCGCATAATATTGAGATTAAAAAGTTGATCCGGCGTTAGATTTATCGTAAAGCACTTCCGGTTCAGCTCTTTAAGACGGGTTTATTGTTTGGATGTCACGATAGCTGGCCTGAATGAGGTGTACCACGGCTATCATGTCGCGGTGACTTCTTTCGGCATAGTCCAACGCCTGTCCGATCAACACGTAATTGTCCTTGGTGAAAAACCCTTCCGCCGCACGGCCCATCCGCCACGTCTCTAAACAATTAAAGGCGAAGTGGAGTTTTAGCTTCATGGACAGAACCATGTTTCTGAAGGCTTCTTCCAAGCCGGACAGACGCTCCCAATCCCATGCCTTCCATTTTCGCTTAGCTTCTACTACTCCCATGTAGCTCAGTACCGCTAGCCTCCTGAACATCGACTCGCAATCGTCACACTCCTA